>JXSR01S024305.1:2856-22306 GCA_000969725.1 Ophiothrix spiculata
GAATAACCCTCTACAATAAAACAAAGAAATTATGAGGCTGAATGTCATATTGGAACACACTGTTGAACAGTCTCACAAGAAAAATGGTCGTCTGGACATGAATACCCCTCTAAAAAAAAATAAATAAAGGGCTGAACGTCATAATGGAAGACAATGCTGAACGGTCTCGCAAGAAAAATGGTCGTCTGGACATGAATACCCCTCTAAAATAAAAAAAAAAATAAAGGGCTGAACGTCATAATGGAAGACAATGCTGAACGGTTTCCGCAAGAAAAATGGTGATCTGGACACGAATACCCCTGTAAAATGAAATAAAGGGCTTAACGTCAAACACATTCACCCACAGGACAGACTTATGCTTTAAATCCTATAGAACACTTTATTATGTCCTGGATAAGCATTCTTTCAAAAAATTCTAACCAGTAATACGCAATGCAATAAATACTAAGAGGTGTGAGCAAATTAAATGTCTTTAATGAATGCCTCATGGTCTATTGAATGTGGATTTCAAATCCATTTGGCAACAAACAAAATGTTTGATTGGCTTTAGCTGGGCACACTAACAAAAAGCCGGAATTCCTTCAGACATTAGTATTGTGTGTTTTGATTACATCTCTGTGTATGTTTACAATTTCAGATCATAAAATTTTAACATTTGGAATGTATAACAACAGGATACAACCTGGGTCAAGTGCTATTCAAGGTGCAAGTCTGACCCAAGTGGGATCTCAAGAGTATAAGGTTATCACAGTGGCCAGATGTTGTTGAAAGACATAAGTGACAACTTTTTGATCAATTTGGAAATTTGACCTCAAGCAGTCTTTTGACCTTGAATGACCCTGACCTAATCCAAAAGGGTACACCCTGGGTCAAAGGCTATCTATGCTGCAAGTTTAGTCCATGGGGGATCAAAGATTAAAGAATTATTGCAGTGACATTGAAATAACCTCAAATGGTCAACATGTTGAACTTTTTTGATATTTGACATTGCAATGACATTTTGACCATGAATGACCTTTACCAACATTACTGCAGTAACCTTGGAATGACCTTAGGTCAACTTTCAAAACATTTTGATATTTAACTTTGAAAATAACATTTTGAACTTGAATCATCTTTATTTTAAAAATAAACATAAAAATAAATCATGATCTTACCACAGCTTTGTTCGTCAGCGCCATCTGGGCAATCATTGGTTGTGTCACACACTCTACTGATTGCTATGCAGTCATGGGTGGTAGGACACTCAAAACTGCCCTCACTGCAAGGAGCTGTGGACATGGAAAAGAAAGAAAAAACTTGAAAGATCATTATAAGCCACTTGTATAAGACCCTTATAAGTCAATGTTGAGTTTCCCGTCACATTTTGCTCAGCTCATAAATGAGGCAACTATTTCATTTTTCATTATTTTTTAGATCTATTGTTATGGGCTATTTTAACGTTCAATTACATTGCTACACTCACTTTACAATTTGTTAATGAAGATCTACATCATAAAACCAATTTTCTAATACATATTGGTATAGGCTACCTTATCGTGACTTCAATTTAAAGAAAACAATGTTTACCTCCGACACCAAAAAATATGAAATTAATTCAAAATAGTAGAAAAAGGTAAAAAACATTGTTCTAATTGGCTGATTTTAAAATAATGAAATATTTTGTGATTTTTACTTTTGAAACGAAGGTCCAAAATCATAACGTGGGCGGGTGACAGGAAACTCAATATTGAGTTATAAGGGACTAATATGTGACTGAGCACTACAAATAACCAGAAACACACCACTGTGTTGCCTTTGGCAGCTGATCAAAATTTTGACAATCTTGGGATTTTTTTTAAAGCTATGGAACACCAAATGTCAAAACGAGCAGCTCCATTCACAACTAATCTTAATAACTTTGTATTTTCATTGACACATTGCAACACATATTGGCATGGCAGAACATCATATGCGCAAAATTGTGCCATGTTTTCAATGTTAAGACCAACAGGTATTGTGTATTTTGTAAGCATGTCATTTTACCTAATATTTGATGTCAGAAATTTCAATTGGAACCAAATTAAATATCCTCCTATTTGGTCGAAAAATTTAAAAAGTTAAAAATTTAATATAATTTTTGTCATTGTTTTTCCCCTAATTTTATTTTCATAAAGGTCTTTATTAGAAAATTAGTTTCATTCTAGAAACACTCTCTTTCTGATAACGTAATTGCAGATATCACAAACTCGGAAGTGAAAGTAGATTTGGCAATTTGGGAGCCTTTCAGAAATGGCTTAAAACATCTTTAATATCAAATTTTCTTCTTTCTTTCGATGTAAAACATATTTAAAAATGCAAAAAATCTCCTGAAAACCTTTAAAAAAAAAGAAATTCTGTAAAATCTGAATTTTCTACCCTATGTCCACGGGAACAATTTTTTTTCTTGGCCTAAACTGATACAAGATTTATCTGAAGAAAGAAAATCTTTTTTTTTTTCTTACGGCAATCTTGTTCATCAGCTCCGTCACTACAATCATTTGTACCATCACACTGTTTGTCACGCGATAAACACGTCCCATCCCCACATGTGGTGGCAAACGGAGAACAAGTTATATCTGTTGAAAATAAAAGGAGAAAAATAAATATGTATCAATAAATATTCATATACTCAAGGTTAAGTATTGTATTATAACACCCAATTTCATTGGTCAGTTGCAATCACTATTGTTCAGTTGTTATTATTTATTATTACTATTAAAGTACTTAAATAGCACTCTACATTAACACAGCCCGTACAAACAACAACAACAACAACAAAACATGTGTAGTGTTTGAAGTAATTCCATGAACATGAGGTTGTAGCATTATATTTTGTGCATGTAAGTAATGTTTCATTTCAAAGGATACATAAAATATTAAAATATAACAATGGATGATAGTATTTTGCTTCAGTATTTATAAACACAACAAACAAAAAGAAGTAATTATGTTTACCATTGTTTCTTTACGATTAAATCATAATGTTTGTCATGAATGAATTAGGTTAACATCTTCTCTTTAATTGATGCTAAATTTACAAAAGTAATGCACCTAGTGCTGAAGCCAAAGTTGTCTAATTACTGTAAAACACTTAAATTTCGCGGGGAGTTTATTTCGCGAATTTGCAATAAGTGACATTTTCGCTAGTATCAAATTTCGCGAATTTGAAATTTTGTCATGATTATGTATGTCTTCCGAATTCGGAAGGCCAAATATTATCTTCTAGTCTTCTGTGTTCCTGTCAAAATATTACTAAAATACCTTGAAAGTCTGCATGAAAAAAGGCTCCACGCATGATGTTTAAAACTATTGTAAAAGTAAGCAGTCATATTGCAGAAATAAATCAAAAATTTTACGATCAAACAAACCCACTAAAACACTACATTGACTGCCGATCGCAAGATGTGAAGTTTGTTTACATCCACTTGGACCATTCCATTTACATTTACAACATCAAAATAGGGGTGAGGTTTTATAGATCGTATCACAGAGGGGCTATTTAACAATACACAAATACAAGAGCTGACAAGCCATTTCTTATTAAACAAAACATAAACTTGGACAATATTTTCACGAGGATTTAATTTCGCGAATTATTTTCCCTCGCGAAATTCGCGAAATTAAATACCTCGCGAAATTAACATGTTTTACAGTAACTTAACTTTGGCAAGTCGTGCATTATAGTCAAGAAGACGTAGTAATTAATCTGTAATTGGTGAGCTGCAAAATAACGCATCTGAATTCGATGAGATGCTTATAATTTTATCCAACTGCATGGTCATTACCACAGAATAATGATTTATGAGAATAACTTTATGATCACATACTTCCAATTATGGCAAAATAATATGCATTTTATGTATAGGATTTTGAAATGAAAAGGGTCATGGTATTTGCAGAAATCAGCTAAAACTTCTTCTGATTTTAGGGGGGCACCACAGCAACAACATGGGGAGTATTCCTTTTTAAGGTTTTTGGACTGGTTCCAATTCAAGCACAGATGAAGAGGTAAGGAATATACACACTAAGTGCTTGGAGTAAGGTAAACTTGGCAAAATCCATACCTGTTCCGCAACCTGCTTCGTCACTTCCATCTAAACAATCGCGGTTGCCATCACATCGGTACGGAGAGTAGATACACTGTGTGCTGGGATTGGTGCACTGGAAATGCCAACTTCTACATGGTTCTGGTGCAACATAGTCAGGGTCTACTTCACAACTCTGAAAATCAAAATGGAATTATGACATTGAATAATACAATAAAAAACTTACGGTTGGTTGTTAACAGTTGTTTTCTCAATAATTTTATCTTATTAGTGAATCAAAATTTATTTGTGAACAAATGCGTTAGATGCATAAGACAGAGCTTCCCCTGCTTCACATAGGTAAGCAGCCTAGCTGTTACCTTTCCAGTTTTGGTGCTCATATGAGGCCTGGGCCTAGAGAGTTTATGTCTTGACACTTGGTTTACAAACTCTGTGTGTCATCTAGCCAATCAGAACGGAAAAAATATTAAGTACACAGAGTCGGTCACTTCTGAGTCTCATCCCATCGGGGCAGCCACAAGTCCTATGACCTCCTGGTGCTGAGAAACATAGATGGGTGCAGCCTCCATTACGGTCCAGTCTACTACATTCAACTACTAACCTGTTGGTCACTTCTGAGTCTCTTCCCATCTGGGCAGCCACAAGTCCTATGACCTCCTGGTGCTGGGAAACAGAGATGGGTGCAGCCTCCGTTACGGTCCAGTCTACTACATTCATTCTCTCCTGTACAGAAAATGGGTATAAGGGTATTTATTGTTAATAAACAAATTTTCACAATCCCTTTTTTGTTTGTTTACATGAGGATAGCGAATTTTAGTTCATGACTGAAATATTTGAAAGTACATTAGTTAAGAATCACTTGTCAACTGGTGGTTGATGCCTGTGTGGTTCAGAATAATACCAAATGACAACAACTAGCAATTCATGGTCCCAACCAATAGTTGAATGAAGTATTCTCTTAATTTCAGCTGAAGTTTTCTCTTAATTTCAGCTGATTTCTACACATGCTATAATGTGGAATCTTGGCTAGACCCTCTACAAGGAACAGTGTTATATAGAGAGCTTAAATGTTTCAAGCACCTTTGGGGCTGCTTCAAAACTCAACCGGAGGCTGACTTCCCTGAACCTTCAGTCAAGTTATCTCAATCGGTAAGGCGCTCGCTTGCGGTGCGGAAGGTCCCGAGTTCGAACCCCACTGGTGCCAAAAAATTGAGTGTGCTTGAAATTCCCTTGGAGAAGGAACTAACTGCTATTTTTCTTGTAGAAACCCGTACAAAACTCGGGGAGCTGATCCGGGCAGCGATGGTGTGTATGTGGGCTGATCAAGGTTCAACGCCCCATGAGGTTGCCGCAGAACCTGAAATAATGCTTGGTAAATTCCCTTGGAAAAGGAACTAACTGCTATTTTTTTCGTAGAAACCCGTACGAAACTCGGGGAGCTGATCCGGGCAGCGATGGTGTGTATGTGGGCTGATCAAGGTTCAGTGCCCCATGAGGTTGCCGCAGAACCTGAAATAATGCTTAGTATGGAGTGGAGCTTACTTGGGCCACAGTGGTCAGCGAACACCTGTAAAGTGTGCAGAGGCCGAGTGGAATTACAAAAATCTGGGATGTATAGTGCACTATAAATCCCCAGTATTTTATTTTATTCAACCAGCAGTTCTGGATGTTTGCCATTATTCAGAACAATTAGCAACCAGCCAGAACCAGCGGTTTCGGGCTACAAACCACCACTTGAGTCTTGAAGTGGGCCCTTAAACCAAACGTTGAAATACCTTGCTGCAAAGCGGCACTGTAATATTCCACACTGGCAACAGTCGCCTGTTCCTGTAGAATCAAACGTTTGCCGCCACCAGTCCACTTGTTAACGCGGTATACATTCTTGTCTCTGGCCTCACTGTAGTAGGTGTAATCTGCAAGTAATAAATCAAGAAAAGGTAAGTTAAAGGTGAAGCTTATTAGCTAGCAGTCATGGAGACAAACTCTAACCATTGCTTAGGTCAGACTCCACAATTTGGTGTAATTTAGTTAAAGGGGCAATTCATGATCTACTTATCAACCTCAAGGTCACCTCTATCGAAATTGAGTTTTTTTAACTAGAATGAATCCTTGACTGGTGTATGTATTTTACAATCCAAAACCAATGTGCTTGCATTTTTGAGAAAAGTGGGAAAATGTGTCATTTCTAATTATTGTCGGGGCTAGACAATAATTACAATGGGGATTTTTAATGATGAATTAAGTGAAATTTTCAGCATATATTTATGTTGTATTCTTCTTTGTATTTATCCAGTAAAGAGGTAGGGTCAATGTCAACATCAGAATCATGAATTGCACCTTTAATTGAGCATTTGAGATCTTGTATGATTTAGTAGGAACAGGACAGGACTCTAAATCAGCAGGCCCAAAGTTTCAACCCGCTAGATGGCCAATGAGTTATATAATGCCCTTAGGCAAGGTATTGAATCGCAATAGCAAATGTTGTACAACTTACAAGCCCTCATTGTTCGCTTTCCAGGTAAATTCTTACTTGCATCCACAAATGCGAATTTCTGCACCTTCTCCTTTAGGGGTAAAATATAGCCAAATGTAATGCAAATGTGATGAACAACAAGGTCGTTTGGGTTATGCAATATCTGCTCAGACGATGGCAGTTGAGATCACTTTCAGTATGGCAACAGGAACTACAGATTTTCTCAACAGTGCCTTCAAAAATAGCCGTTACGAGATAGGACGAAATGACATCACACAATAGAGGCCCTGCATGTGACGTGTAATACCGTGAATATGGTGGATTGCTCAAATGCATCCAATAGAAGTGTTACCATTACCACTAAATATTTCCCATCAATAAAAATGCATTATTATCAGCATGTTAATTACAGTATCTTGTTGAATGGACTGCGATACGCCATGTTTACGGGAAAGGTCATCAGTCTGAATCTTTTGTTTGGTATCAATTGACAAAAGCAGGCAAGGCCTCTATAAATTAACGGAAAACACTTTTTGGATATACTTACAGTGAAAATTGATGTTGAACTCCAACGATTGCATGTTTTTCAAAAATAGTAATATGAAATAATTTAAATGTTTAGTTTGGATTTTGCATTTACATGTTATTTCAATGGGATAAAAGATGGCAGTATATGCAGGAAGTTAGGTGAAATCATTTGCATTCCTAAGCTTTCTTCCTTGAATTTCAATTCTTCTGGGGGGGGGGCAAATGTGAGTTTGTCTAAATTTGGATAGCCAATGAGCAAATTTTATCTAGGGGCTGAAGCAACTACCAAAGGATGAAAATAAGAAAACTAATCATAAAGTAACGTAGTAAAACATAACCCCCCTCTCCCTGTTGTGATACAAGAAAACTTTGCTGACATCTTGAAGACATTGATCGGATAGATGGGTGATACACCCAACTGGTACAGATGCAGGTATGTATTAGATCCAATCTGCTCTTGTATTTGACACTAGAGATAGCGATTTTCCTCCAAGACTGAACCACTCATGTTTTCGCTGCAGGTAGATCGTCACAATCATTTCATTCTATTTAGTTGTTTTACGTCTTCCTTTTCAAAAGCATGTGATCTTATCAGTGCTTAGATTGTAATAGTTATCCCTTTGCAGCTTCCCATAACCTGGGTGTGTCAGATTATGATGGACTAATCTAGTTTCAGTCTTAAGGAGGAAGACTAGAGTACCAGCATCAAGATAGGTCTCACAATTCCTGCCTACTTTGATTATAAAAGTATATATGGCTCCCATGGGTTCTAAAAAAAAATTGGTAGGTATGTGAGATCCGCGATATCGAACATAGGGTCTTGCGGAACTGCTTTTTTCCAATAAAAATATGACTATTTGAGCTGAAAATCGCTCAAAGTTAGCTTAAAAACATAATAAAACACATTTTTGAGTCATTTTCTTTGAAAATGGGGTCTTCAGAACTGAAGTAATCTTGAAGAGAGCATCTTGGGGAGCGGAACAGGAGGCTTGAAAAGGGGGTCTCGAGGGCGGCACATACCCGTAATTTGAGTCAATGGAAGTAGTCCCCAGGATATGGTTTCAACTTAATTATATTAAAATAGGCAAAACATTATTTGTTGAACAAGTCAACACACAAGGAGTGCGTTTAAAGGAGCTTGGTCCGATTGCTTCAAGTTTTTTTAAAACTTTTTGAGATTTTGGTACCAAAATATTGGTCATATTTTTCTCATAACCAATATGAAATTTCACGGCTCAGCTATGTACCGTTTTGGAGATATGTATGCAAATGTGTCTAAATATGGTAACCATAACTAATTTATACAGTAACGTATAGGCAAATTTGAAATACAAAATTGCCCATAAAATCAAAACGGTTTGATCGATTCACCTGAAATTTGAAACTTACACCATTTTAGTGATCATCTTTCATATTACATTGAAAACTAAATTTTGAAAAATCGGACCAAGCTCCTTTAATTGCAAAACATCAAGTGTACCTCCCAAACATAAATGCATTCAACACACAACCACTAGGACCAAGCGTCAGTATTACTTTATCATCAACATTTGTTCAACAAATAATTTATTTACCCATACAGTTTTTTGTGTACTTACTCTGGAATATTTCAATTCCCAAAGGTGTGCCCAGATTTTGAATATTCAAGATCACTCGATTGGTTCCATCAAAGTTACACCGTTGAATTCTCGTCAACTGGTAAGGAATAAAGAGATCATATGTCAACCTTGTTAATTGTATTAATAGGTAATATCACCATCAAAAGCCAAGTTTTTGTCAATTTCAACAAGACCTGAACCATACTCTTCTATGCTCTACCATAAGTTTGATATTTGGTGCAATAAGTCTTTGTTGTTCAATTGAAGAGAGTTTTGAGAAAAAAACAACATTTTTCATAAAATTTCAATTAATTTCAACATATTACCCCATATTAAATAAAGGAGGTTTGGTGATAAAAGTAACATTCACTTTCAGTAAATGTTACTTTTATAACCCAACCTATCAGTCAGCATATATTGTGAGTTGCCAAATGTCTGATTAATTTCATCAACAAGTCTCCAAATATACATTAAAATCAATGAAACAACAAAAACTTGGAGGAACAAACATTTGGTAGCTCATAAATGGCTTTTAACCCTCAAAGAGCCGGGCTTTTTCGACTCACAGCCGGGGGAGGGGGGGGGATTGCGCCCCCCCCCCCTTCCGATCTTGGAAACCGATCTTGGAAACATCAAGTGTAGGGTACTGGTGGATAGCTAGGACCCTCACGAGTCCATTGGTACCAAAAAAATTGAAATCGGACCTTGTATGACGTCATAAGTGAAAATCACAAAAAATCGCCAAAATCATGTTTTTTCACTATTTTTTCGAACAAAAGTTGCAATTTTTATCAATAATGTGAGTCAAAGTACACTTAGGCATGTTCTTACTCCAAATAAATCAAATAAATACAATAAAACATAGTGGAAGTGTATCCTAATAACAAAAAACACGATTTTTATGTAATTTGCATTGAAAATCAGTTTTTGGTCAATTTTTCGTTTGACCAAGCGTGCCATTACAGAACGCCACGTCCTACCCCTAGGTCCGATTTTCACAAAAATGGTCTTAAAATAAGCGCAAAGCTTTAAGGAAAAAAGTCAAGAAGTTTCAGCGCGAAAAAATAACAACCGGCGGAGGTATAAAAAAAAATTCGGAGGGGGGGGGGCGGGTTACGCCACCACCCACCCCCCACCCCCGGCTCTTTTAGGGTTAAAATGTGATGGCTCACCCTGAAAAGGGACACTTTGCAACTGAACAATTTTCAAGAAACTGGGGAAAATAGGCAGCAAACAATTAAATAAATAATAAAAAAATTCCAGCAGATTTTCTAAAGCTTAGAAAATGCTGTAACAGATTAAATGGTAAAATCAAAATTGATATCAACTGCAAAGTACCCCCTGGGGGAGTGGTGAGCCATTACATTTCAAGATTATATGTGACCATCCATCCTTAACCTCAAATAATGTGGGTATTTTTCATTTTGAGCTACAGTTCAAAGTGAATTGAAATTACTACTCTACGACTCTCAGACAAGCAATTGCAATTATTAAAAAGTGGCAAACAGATTGCACCGTGCGTGAACAACAAACCAATGAAATCGATCATCAAATCACATAGCAACAGAACAGACGAATCAAGCGAGCTCACAAATATCGTGTGAGCTGCGTTTGAACTTTAACCTCGGAGCACCAGACGTGTAAAAATGAAAAGGTCTTCTTCACGCGACTTTAACTTGCCACGATATCATGGTATAACTAGACCAAGTTCAAATTAACAGTTCTAAAAATCCCCCCACACAAAAAACTGATGGTGTACAATTATTGCCATTAAACACCTTGTTTAGGCTTTTGCCAAGGAAACCCAACTTGGTACATGATACAAGATACAAAGTAAGCTAAAGGAAGCTTATCTTTAACAGGGATCCAAGATGGTTTTTAAATTCAGTTTTGAATGCAGGAGGAAGACCGGACAGGAAAACCCGGGACCTCATTTGTGCAAGGCGAGGGAACTACCACTGTGCCAAACTGCTTAATTACAAGCATACATTTTATTATCACCCCCAAATAAATACCTAGATAAATACCTGACTATATGTGTTCCAATATAGGAGTTTAGTTTGGTGGTCTACAGCAAGACCCACTCCTCTGGACAATTCCGTGGACACGATGACTTCTCGATTGCTTCCATCCATCCAACTTCTTTCGATGATTGGTGGTGTGGCAACATCAAACCAAAATAAGTACCTGGAAATGGACATTTTTAGATAAATTTAATACATTTTGATTTTACATCTTGTATCTGCATAATTGTCAGCGAACATGTAACACAGAATGCTGTGCATTCGTTAGTAAAGGGCAGTGCGTTCAATGTTCACTAAAAATTTCATACGCAGAAATGGGTGCATACAATTGTTCTGAATTTCACTATACATGAAACAAATACTTATCCCCAGTTGTAACCAACTGCTTCTTAGAGGAAACCCATTATGGGCAAAATGCATGCTACACTGGCAGTCAAAATTGTTTGCACACAAAACCTTTAACCAGCCATATCGAGAACCGTTCATCATTTATGTCATTTTTTAGGATTTTATATTTTATATATAGAGATCTAAAGAACTCAACAGGAATTGTATTCACCGCATTTGACAATATAGCGTACTGTACAGGCGTACTGTAAACATACTGTATACATTCTACTAAGCATTCAAAACAGAGTTTAAATATATATAACTGCACATTTGTTGGAAAACCTAAAACCTGAAAACGTTCTTTACGGTTACATGGTGATAACGAGCTTTGAATAATAAACTACATAGACACATATCGAAAAGTTTGTGTGGTGTTTACGTATATGGTCCAGGAAATCAACCATTTTTATGGTTATAGAAGATCATTGAATATCAGAGGAAACATGGATTATTTACAATGGATACATGGCAAATGTAAAACAAGCTGGTTCGCGAACCACACGTCTCACCTGATGGCGGTTCGTAAAGGATTTCAGCAGAAAAATTTATCATCCAAAAAAGGTCACCTTACTGGTGATTGTTAAGTCAATGTTGGACCATAGATTTAAGAAGTTTGTTCCATGTTGGGTCATGACAATAACCTTGAAATGACCTCAGATGACCCAATGTCACCTTTTTGACCATTATGAAAATTTGACCTCAAATGACCTTTTGACCTTGGACATCAACCTTGGACAAAGGGTTATCCAATGTCCACGTTCGCTCCATATAGAGTCAAGTGATCATAAGATATTGCTATGACCTTGAAATGATCTTTAATGACCTTGGGTCAAATGTTTGAACTTGTAATAACCTCAAATCAACTTTTTAAATTGGAAATTTGACCTCAAATGACCTTTGACCTCAACTGACTTTGAAATTGGGTCAACAGGTATTCATGGTCCAATTTCAATCCATGTGGGGTCAAGGGTTCATGAAATATGGCTGTGACCTTGAAATGACCTCAGATGACCGTAGGTCAACATTTTGACCTCAGAATGACCTCAGGTCACCTTTTTCAACATTTTTGAAATTTGACCTCAAATGACCTTTTGACCTTGACTGACCTTGACCTTGGGTCAAGAGCTATCCATGGCCTAAGTTTAATCTATGTGGGGTCAAGGGTTCATGAGTTATAAGTGTGACCTCGAAATGACCTCGGATGACCTCAGGTCAACTTTTTGAACATTTTTGAGATTTGACCTCAAATGACCTTTTGACGTTGACCACGTCCCCCAAAAGTTTTGCAGCGCGCGTTTATCCCAAGATCCTTCATGTCACCAAGTTTCATTACCGTAGGCCTTACAGATATATACGGCGAACTGCGCGCAGAAAAGTGACTGGTATGTCTCTTCCTCACTGTGTTCAGACGAGACAAAAACATGAATTTTTAAAGAGTCTTGGTAGTTTGATATAATAATTAGATTTTTGCCCATAATTAAGCGTACGCAAACACTTTTGACTGCCAGTGTATGTGTTGTGTTCCGTTCCAAACTGTGAATGATACAACTCAAACAATTAGTAAAATGTTAATTTTGTTATGCGTAGTTCAAGCTAAATTTGATCTAACTTTTGCTTTAATTGTGCCCAATTAAGGTGCAGAAAGTTGACAAGTGAACCAATCTTGACATTAACACTTAAGTGACCAAGGTATTTCCCACCCGTTGGTGCCCAAGGTGTCCTAGGGACCCCCCCCCCCCTTAAAAAAACACCCTTCCGGTATGAATTTTACCTTGAAAGTCTAGTCAATGATACAGCATGTAAATAGGACCAAAATACAGAAACAAATTTGAAAATCGGATGAACCATTTTAAAATAGTGGCCGAAAACCATTTTTTGTGTCGCGTCAAGATTTCAAAAACCGTGTTCCCAAAGGAATTTTTGCATAAAATTCTACACAAATTTGCATATTGCAAGTACAATAACATTGCAAAAATAAAATTAGAAAAAAGTTATTCATTTGAACAGCATCCTCGAAAAATCACTTTATGCTAATTAGTACGAAAACAACTGAATCGATTGGAATTTTTTTGCCATTGAGGGACCCGCTGCGGTATGTTTGATAATAACATGGAGCGGCGATGCAAATTTTTTTCAAGTTTTCGCGCTACGCGCAAAAACCTGTGATAGGGCCCCTAGGAACCCGCCTTGGTCATTTAAGTGTTAAAATACAGGTACTTACCCATCTAATGGTGCCACAGAAAGTGAGCGAGGTGTCAGGAGATTGCTGACAATGGTTTTATTTGTTTGCGAATCATTAACTTTCACAACTGTAATCTTGTTGCCCCAGTAATCCGTCCAGTAGAGTGTTTTGGACAGCCAATCATAGCTGATTTCTCCTACCATGGCTGTTATGCTGGAGTACAGTGTCTCCTGACCTGTTGGGTAGAATAGAAAATTGGGGCTCCATTATAAAAAGCATGGACATTTATATTTATTTTCTCACAAAGTAATGGCTAAGAGTAAAATTGCTGCCATGTGGCCTTTGGCCAGCATGGTGTTCAATAAGTCCTTTATGGACTATCCAGGTTGTGCTTGTTACATAGACCTGGCGTTCAATGACATTGTCACCTCTATTGACCAATCTGGATAAACAAATAAACAACCAAATAATCTTACAAAGAGAAGGTGGTATATTTAGTGTTGTGCTTTTCATGATGATCATCTAATTTATTTACCAGTTTTAGATGATTGGGGAAAACCTGCGGAAACAAAAATTATTTTTTACCTACATATATTTTTACTTTAATCGATAGAACATGTTTATATAACCTACAAGTAGTTTTCCATAATTGTGATGAATATTGGAGAAAATTGCAATCCGGCGAAAAAAAGTGGTGTGAAAACAGTGTTTCTAGTTTGAAAACTTAAAAAAAATCTTGTGTCTACACCTGTGATGGCCAAACAAATTATTTTTGATGATATTGTATCTCTTTTAATATGTATTAAATAATATCTAGGAGCTTTGTTTGATCTTTTATCTGGTAAATCCATTTGAGGTACAAATTTAGGATTTAGGAAACACAGGATAGTCATACCACCATCAAAGAACGATATATTGCAAATTAGTTCTCTCTCAATTTGAGCCATTTGTGTGTAAATTTTTGCATTTTTTTTTTTGGATATTACTATACTTTTTAGCTGCATTTCTTGCTTCCTTTGTGATGGTGGCTTTTTTCTTTCTTGCCTCATTTTGTTGCGTATTTCTCAGCTGTTTGCCACATATTGCTGTTTTTTTGTCATGTTTGCTTGTTATATTTATATGCTGTTTGTTCTTGTATTTTTGAGCTCACTGTATTATGCAATTCGGCCATTGGCCGCGATGTAATCAGTCTTAATAAACCTAAACCTAAACCTATATTTAGAGTATTTCCATAAGGCTTTAATTCTAGGTGGAATCTAGGCTAGTCCCTTTAACTGGTAGCCATTTACAGATATGATGCGAGAACAAAGGATCAAAATCAGGAATAAATCTTGCAAGATGAAGGAAGGGTCGCTATATCAATGTACTTTTTTCAAAAGCTGAGCATTTCCATAAATGATAGATGGTCCCTAAATAATTCATTTTCTATATTGCATGATTTTGAAATCCTGTAAGGCCTATAATCCCTCGATGTCAAGCAGTCATGTTTTCTTGCCAAGTCATGCTATGTCATTCTTCCGTATCATGAAAGTTACATAAAAGAAACTCTAAATCAAATATCCTGTTTTCATGAGTTTGAAGAAATGAACATTATATAAATCTAGCTGTATGGTCTTAAAATGTAGATTATCTGTGGTTTATAGGATCTTGCTGTTGTTACATTTCATTTCCTAGATGAACATACATTTTATGGCTGCGTTTTATTACATTTTTTCCTATACTTATACGAAGTATACTTTCTAAAACAATTTTGCCAAGTCTGCTACTGTTTCTCCCGTTTATCTTATACAATACATAAGATAGGAGACATACTAAAATCAAGTATCCTGTTTTCATTATGAGAAGCAGAGAAGGGTGGCTGCGTAATAAATTGCCTGTTTACCCAGACTGTTTACTCAGATTTGATTCGTATTCATCAGTGATATCGCCCGTATATTTCAATGCGTAAATAACAAGAGAAGTAGTTCTTCAAAACATTCAGAATATCTTTTTAGTTTTCTGGGGTTGAAGTTCCAACCCCAACGGTTTTGGAATCTGCATATGTTTATACACTAATTAAGGGCATAAAATGAAATTTTTGACCGTTAGTTAAAATTCAAGTTTTTGAATGGGAGTTTCAAAATCTCATGACGTCATGTCCTACCCCCCCTGATGAGAAGTGTCAGTTGAGCATTTTTGTGCTTACATCATAGTGCGTATCTCCATTACAATGGAGTTCAGACTAGACTACATTACTCAAGGTGTATCAAAATATTTGCTTTTCACTTGTTTGTATTTTTTGAATTGGAAAGGATGGACGTTTTAGAAACCTACTATACTGATGGATACCAATTATTCTTAACATCTAATCAAAAGACAAAATCCCTTTGAGAGGTTCTCCAATAAAATGAACAAAATGTTACTAATTTCAAAATTGAGTTTATTACATATATTCATTCTTCATTTATTTAGCTTCTGAAAGAGATATAATATGTCATACTTAAGCGATTAGAGCAAAGGACTCATTATACAGAGGTTGCGGGTGTGAGCCCCGGTCGGACGTCTCCTGTTTCCTTTGACAAGAAGCTTTACTCTGATTGCTCTCTCATTGCTCTATGTTTCAGAAGTCATGTTAAGCTGTTGCCCCAGTGCAAATAGTCAAAATAAATATGCAAGAATGCATTTTGGGGCAAAAAATACCCCAAGGGTGCGATCACATAGAACTATACTATTCGGGTATACGGTGCACGATTTCACCTGTGCACGCGTATAGATTCAATCGAACACATGAATTTGATGCTACCGGGTCACATAAGAGGGCACTATTCGAAAAAACAAATAGTTCGCCGTGCCTGTATAAAATATAGCCATCGAATAGCGTATAGAGAATACCGTATACTTCTATGTGATCGCAGCCTTAGGCAACAAAAAAGTAATGTTTTTATCGGCAGGCGGACTTTTAAGTAGGTCAGGCAAATATTTTCTTTTCTGGAGATTAAAATTAGCCTAAAATAACCTCAAAAATAAAAAATGGAGAGAAAAGTTTTTTACAAAGAATTTTCTTTAAAAGTTGAACCAAAATTGTGAAATTTTGGCCCCAAAACGGTTGATTTTACAATATTTTGGCAAAACTAAAAAATCTTCCAAAACGCAAAATTAGAATCGCTTGGGTTTGTAAAACAAGGGTTTTTTACATCGCCTTATCACCATTTTTTTCACTTTATATATGAAAGTAATTTATTTATTATCTTCATTACTCAAAGTCTTCATTCTTGACTTTCCATTATTCTCTCAAAGCACTTCTCATTTGCCTTCATCTTGAAAATGTAATTCAATTCTTCAAGTTTATTTCAATATCATATGTACATAACAATCATATAAATAAACAATACAAAACAAACTATTAAAAACAAAACAATGATATTGTGAAGATAACGAAAAGCCAATAAGGCCTGAAAGGGTTATCCCCAAGTAGTAGGGCCTAAGTTACATAATGACAAAGAGTATGCCCTAAGTTTTACAAAAAAAAAACATGCACAAAATAAGACATGCCCAAAACGATCAAGCATTTTTTGAATATGTTCATAAATTAAATAAGGAATTAAAGCAATACAATAAGGTTTTAAAAATGAAGTGCCCCCTGTCACCCATGACTTTCGATTTTTTGGGCTTATTGGGTTTGTTTTTGGTAGATATGAATACCCTCCAAACGATTTGGCTCAAAGATGCTTACTTTTTCTGTTATGACCATTGTTGAATTAAATTCGTGATCCCGAATTTAATTCCATATAGGAAAGCATGCATGTGCTTTTTATCCATTTTTATGTCAAAACAATTTTTTTCATAAAATACACTTGAAAACACTTTTAAATAGTCACATTCCTCTAATGTATGCTGTTTTTACTATAAACCATTTTTGATCAAAATCTTATAGTATTGCTTTAAGTGTACTGTAATAGTTTGATTCATCGCATCTGAGAAGTGTTTAGAATATAGACTTACATCAATTAAGTGCCATGATTTGTGACTAGGCAAATTCAAATTCTATTCCTAACTTTTTGTAACTTTTGCATATTCATCTTTGGCAGAACTGTAATGTTTCCAATCTCAGGTTAAGCTTGAAATATGACAAAACATCACTCTAAGAGTCTGGAAAACAGGATACATCATAATTTTCGGCACAAAAACTAAAACCAAACAGCAATAGAAAATCTAAAGATGGTATAGTTAAGAATTATTGAAATGTCAGCTCCGCAATTCAATTTCCTTACCATTTTGGCATGACTTTACTAACTACCGTACACAACAAGTTTCTTCACGAAGTAATTGAACAGAAAAGTATGGGCTCATTTCTCCTGAGTGTACTCTGGCACCAGAAGGGTACTGTGAATGGACTGAGAAGTGCAACTGGGTCCACTACAACTACAACTGGCGCCGCTTTCCGGTACCTCAAAAAGTGTAGAAGGACAATTTGTTTGGTGTATATTTTGTTCTAATTATGGAGTTAGGTTTATTTAAAGTTGCTCTGATGCCATATTTGATCTCCAAAGTAGTTTGGTAAACTTTTAAGGCTTTTCCCAAAAAATGCATGAGATTTGGGAAATACAAAACGTGGCTCTCAGTGATGGGGCGGTATTACCTTCAACGCATGGTATCTCGAAAAATTTGCCTTGATGGTGTTTATTTTTCATATTTTTTTGTTAAAAGAGATCATAATTAATTAAGAAAAGCCAGTGTTGAAGAAACCAGTTGCTTTATTAATGAGTTCTCAGGTGTTTTGGGAAGCCATTTTGTACAGTTGGGGAGCTATTTTGTGGTGTGCCGCCAACTAAGGAGCAGTCAAACACTAGTTTGTGCATACACACAAATAAACAGAAGACATACAAGGCATATTGCGTCGTAGTCAAGTTGCATTAGCGCACTACCAGGATGCAGTGTTGGGTGCTACGGACATGTACCCCCCTAAATTTTTTGAGGGGGGCAAACCCCCTAAAACAATAAAGAAGAAAGAAAGGAAAGGAAATATAAAATTTTCCCCTTGTTTTGATAATGTAAATGTGAAAAATAAAAAAAAAATTGCGCACTTCGCATGAATTTTCAGCAAAAATTTGCAATGTGTGCGCAAATTTTTAAAAAAAATTACTTTTTTTAGCTGAAATCAACCAATTTGGCAGATTTTTTCCGCGCGCTACGCACGCATTACAAAATATCATAATTTTCCTCTGACGATTTTTGCTCAAAAAAATAAAATTTCGACCTTCCGCCGCCAATGGCCGGGAGCCAGCCTAACTTTGCTGGTTTCCAAACTATCTGGACTTCCCAAACAACTTTTCTTCTGCTTCTCTTTTGTATATAGTCCTATGTTAGTTCAAACAACATTTATTGACCATTCTACAGCATGGGTTCTCAACATTTTGAAATAAAATGTAGTGATCAGTTTTGTATTGATTTTTACCAGAAGTTCTTCGAGGGCCCATCAAATATACTCAATGGTTGAGAATGGGGCCCAGGGGGGTACTTAGTGATTATGGGGATGTGCCACAAACTTGGGTAGCAAAGGCTGTCTACAGTGTCTGGTATGCCAACGGGTCCATTTTCTTTGCAAAATGTGGTATTTTGATGAGTTTGTTTTTCAAAATTTTTGGACCTACAGCCATAGGCTATATTGCAGATTCTTTGATTATTGGATTCTGATGCACTGTGGGAATGAAAAGGGCTCAAAATTTGCTGAAATATGTGAGCCCTTTTTCATTCCCACAATGCATCAGAATCCAATAATCAATGGAGCTGCAATATAGCTTATGGCTTATGTATGTCTCCTTTATGCCTTGGTTTTATACCTATTGATACTTGGTAAAGTACATGCTCTGCAAACCATATCCAGAAAATGCAGATCATATATACCTTTTGTTGGGATGACTGAGGAGATGAAGCAATTTTCTACAATAAAGTTATTGTTTAGCCTATATTAACATCCTCATCTACTCTTTAATCTTCATCAGAGGCTTGCAAAATTGAACAAAAATTATGTAACTTGTGCTAAAACCTCAGCCTAATTTGCCTACCATACTCACTCACCTATGCCTATTTGTACAGTTTCACTGACACCAAATAAAAGCCAAATAATCTTTAAATATGACTGACTGTACAATAAATTAGTATTATAAGATAAGATAAGATAATATTTATTGGAATTTCTTGCACTTCAA
>JXSR01S024305.1:24894-41508 GCA_000969725.1 Ophiothrix spiculata
ACTGTATCAAAATTTGGTATATATATATAAAGAGAGAGAGAGACAGAGAGAGCATAATTCACACCTGAAACCCAACTTGGCCAAAAAGAACCCTCTCAATAATTGACAGTTGATATTTTGTGTACAGTATATAATTTTTTTTCCAAATTTAAATAAAACAGTTTGTCATAACACAGATCCTTAAGAATCTGTGGTCATAATGACAATCATTACCACACTCCTATACAATCACTAGCAGGTTACCATGCAACCTAGTGATTGATGGAGTAGGAACTTTGCTGTGTAATTTGTTTCATGATAAAGACTGAGGAATTAACTTTTATAAGTTGTACAAAACAGCTTATATTTGGTATAACGGTAACTCGGTATATAAGAACAAATGACACAGAAAACTTTTAGTCATAATAGGATAGTCTTCAGATCAGACAGGTGCAACACAATTCTGTTCTTAATACTTTGTTTGATTTTGTTCATGGAATTCTTTCAAATCAATATCAACTCAAACTGCTGTGGACAAAGTTTTGCATACTATTTTAGCTTGCACTCATTTTGTTAGCTTCTTACTGCAAATTTGAATGTGGGTTTTACATCAAAATTTTGAACTTTGGTATACACCTGACATGAAGTTTGGTACATCCAGCTTTAACATTTTCAACTAACCATAGAACCTACCAACCAGGACAAAAGCGGATCAAACAATCAACTCATATACCACTCATCATCATTAAGACTACAAAGAAGTTCAAGCAAGACAACTTGTTGACTTGTCTGTTGATAAGTAGCCATCTACAACTACTTGATAGCATCTGCTACCAGTAGTGGACAGTTTGTGCAGAATTCCTAAGAGAGCTGAGAGCTAACAACAAACTCCTGTGTCATATCTAAGCTGAAGTTTAACAACAGTCAGAAGTGTAGTAACATCACTGGTAAGTAAATGACTCTATACTCTATAAACCTTGAAGTATGCAACAAGTAATCAGACTCTGTTACAAGATCCATAGCATATCCCTTGTATCATACAACATTGTGAACTGGTGGTTTTGTATTATGTAAGAGACTAGTAATGATTGGTTAGGATTGATTAAGGTAGATCTAACGGCTACGTGCTGCACAGAAATTGTTCAAAATTGCACAGAATGTGCATTATGATGAAAAAAACTTGTATTACAAATTTTGATTTTTTTTTTTCCGTCAAAGCGTTTTTGAGTTACGTTATTTTTAATTTTCCAATTTCCCATAGACTTTGTATACGGCAAAAATATCACAAAATTTGTCAAATTTCTGAAAAAAATACTATTTGCAATTTTTTTTTCTGTGGCAGTGGTTCACAAATGAAACTAATTTTTTTCTCTTTGCATTGCAAACTGAACACATATTGTCATAAATTTTGTTTTGAAGAAATTTCTTTCATAGTTTACAAACGGGAGACTATTGTTTCTACTTCCCGAATTTTATTGCATTAATTTCTAGAAACACTGAATAGCTAAATTTCTCAGCATTTTCATTCATACTTCCAATGCTTCAATTTTAACAAACAAGGTGTCAAATGAAAACTTTGCAACATTCTCTCGTTGGCTTTTAAAATTTCAGTGTTTCTAGAAAATTGTATAGGTGTTTGAAAATATGCCTAAATTTAGGAACTAAAATATCATTTTTCTTGACAATAAAACACTTTATGGCAAAAAGCCCACAAGAGAATTTAGCTATTATCATCCTACACTAGCACCTGAAATTTGAATGTCATAGCACATTCCTTCTTGACATGAAAATTCAAAAATTCAGGATTTTTTAGGGAATTTTCAAAAAATAAAGAAAAACATAAGAAATTGTCGAATGTTATGAAACTTATTAAATGATACCGTTGAAGGGGTTTCTTAACCCTAACGCTACCCAGTACTAAAAAGTACTATCGGATAAAATCAAGAAAATAGTCTAAGTCCAATAACGTCATAGACGGGAGATATATGTAGGCACCGAATCGCTGCCAGGCAGCGCCCGCCCCGTGGCTTGGTATTGCTAGACTTTGGATTGGGATGCGAGAGGTCCCGGGTTCGAGTCCCGCATTCGAATGAGTGAAAATAGCCATTTTTTATGTAGGAATTTCCAAGAAGATAGGTTTTAAACGTCCCAGGGTTAGGGTTAAAATGGAAATGGATTTTGGTTCTCATTCCCAAAAACTATTTACTCTATAGCTAATTTTTTGATATGTTTAAATAGCCGTTCAAGCTACTTTAAGGTCAAATCACTGCATATTAATATATCTTTACATGAATTCTTCATATTTTATTTTTTTTTTTGGGGGGGGGGCAAATTTTGTTACTATCACATGGACAAACATTGTAAATACATTCACTTGAATATTTAGCAAGATTTGGTACGAGATAATGATTCGAGAAATACTGACTAATTTACTTCCCCGTATGGTCATATTGGTTTTTGTGCATTAATCAGCTGCTTGATACTTCAAGATTTACAGAGTATAGTTCTTTATTTTAAGATTGCTGTGAACCACATTTTAACATAGCTTGGCTATAAGGTAGAGATGGTCAACAAGCCAACGGTACAATGTCGAATTTCCGAGGGTAATTTAAAGTGGCAAAACAAATGTGAAACACCTTTATTTTCCTTGATATGTTTTGTAGAGCCGGTGTTCTACCGCAACAATAAAAACCAAAAAAATAAATTATTCAGGATATTTTGATAATTTGGGGTCAAAAACAGCAGAAGTCACATTTGGCGACACACGGCTAAATAGAAATATACAACCCCTTGTGACGAATAATACATTAAAATAAAGATAATTACACTCTGAACATGATTCTGAAAGAAAAATTGAAAAAAAGCAAACTGTTTTTGAAATAGGGTCATTTTTCATTTTTTTTTTTCATGAAAAAAACTAAGTCCTTAGAAATGTCATATGCGCATGCTCAAACGGACCATTCCATTTGTGCAATAGGGATTAAAAATATACCCATGTTCATCATGGTAAACTTAAAGTAAATGCATTTAACAAGTATAATAAATACTACGTATATTACTCTGTTTATAGTTCACACTTTATTTATAAATCAATTCAATTATCGTCTGAGCCTGAAGGTTATCCTTTTTATGATACAAACACAAATCAAAACACACAATTCAGTCAACTACCCCCTATCAGACTATACCATGTTTGTGAAAAATGTTTATACATATTTTCCTATACTGAAATCTTGTGAATTTTGATAAAATATTCGGCTTTCTAGATAGTGCTTTATCTATATGATTTCAAGTTGACTTTTTTAGATTTCTCTTCAAAATACGGTCATTTTGATATGCGAAGTCTATTTTTAGACAAAAATAAATCAATTTTCCAATTCTTTTAAGGTATTTGTTTTTAATTTATTTTTGAACATTTAAAATCTGTAGTAAGCCTTCTTGAAAATAGCATACGATTTAATGACATTGTATATGCTATACTCTAAAAAACTTCGAAAATAAACCGAGTTCTGTTCGAAATTAATTTCTCCATGCTTTTGAATTGCCGTGAGATTTCGCCTAGCAGTAACCTGTGTTGTCAAACTGCAAAATACACTTCGCTTAGAAAATGAAGCCCAATACGGAACTGTCCTATTCAATAACAACAAGTAACATTAGGCCAGATCGATGCAGATGAGGGTTAGCATTTTTTGTTTTAAAAAAAGAAAAAAAATATCGCATTGCATTTTTGAAGAGTAAAAAATAAAAAAATAAAGAAGCGCATATCGCATTGTACTTTACAAGCATGTTACCAGAAACAAACTTGTTTTTTGGCCTTACATAAATTACATTTTCTACTTTTAGTTATTCTCAATAATATAGCAAAGTTATACATACAATGTCAAACAGAAACTTGTTGATGGGTTTTGTAAATATTTTGAGAACTAAAAAATTGAAAAAAAGAGACAAAATATACATGTGGTTGCAGCACTATTTCTTAAGTTTTCTCAAAATAGATACATTTTGTGATATACTGATATCAAAATAATATAATTCAATAAATGTCCTTTCATATTCAAATACTCTTTTTACTAATAGTTTTATAAGCAAAAAACAAACTATTAAGAAGAGAGGTTTACAATGCCCATAACCTGAAATGTCTATATTGGATGACTAAGACTTTCCTAAGATATTTGCATGAACCAATGTGCGACAGCCTCCTCAAAAAAGAGGAAGAAAATAAAAAGGAAAGAAAAAATATGATCTAATTAAACACTTTTGTTTATAAATGCTATCAAAACTACACCACCCGAGTCTTCCTAGTACAATGATTGCATTGACACTCCTTATCCAAACACCATGGCACTGTCACAGGCTTCAGCTGAGATCATGTATATATTTAAAAGCTTTATCTTGTAGAAGATATGTAGACCAAAAAAAATATTAACAAATCCTGATTGTTCAATATCTAATTCAAGCCCATGCCCAATTTCGAACAAAATGGAAAATGTCAGGATTTTGGACATAAGTTTTCCAATGCAACATAACATTACTTGTATTTTCATGTTTTTTCTCTTTCTATTTCAATATAAGTATTTGAAATAATTTAATATGTTACTTTAAAAAAAAAATCTCCCAAGAAATGCCAGAAATTGTTCAAATATCACTTCTTTAAAGATTTTTTTCAAACTTTCACAACTAACAAATTAATTAAAAAAGACACAAGGCATACCCTGAACTACCAATTTAGATGACTTAAATATTGTTTTGAAGAAAAATATTTCCCAATGCTTGTTCAACATTTTTTTTGATAAGTTTCTCAAAAAGGAGTTTTCATCAAAAGTCAAAAAATGTAATACTATAAATAGATTGTAATTATTCTTTTTAAAAATGTTTGTTTTAATCATATTTTATTGGTTTTTAAGTAAATAAATGATAATTTAAAAATTGTATTGTGTACTCATTAGATATGATAAAATCAATCACTAGAAGTATTTTTTATACAAAGAATGATTAAATATTTAAAATAAAACAGTTTTTAGTTAAATCTCTCGCCTGGAATGGCTATACTATTCACTCAAAATCAACATTCCCCGTGACAAAAGTCGCTCAAAAAAAATGACCATTTTCCAGAAAATTTGTCATAAATTTGGTGTAAAATCTGAAAGGAAAGTCCTACTGGGGTCAATAACCCCTCATTTTGTGTGAAAATTAGTTTGCTTTTCAATTCATAACCATTGTGAATTAACTGTGCAATGTTAAAGTGGAGAAAATTCAGAAAATGTTACCCCTACCCCTTAATTTTTTGACGTGTGAAATAAGTCTGGGCATTTGTCACAAAAAATTCAGTTTTTTTAAATAAAGTCGTATAGGCCTACAAAACTAATGGCTTATGCCCATCATTATGGCCCATAAGGGTATGGTATTTATTTTTTTAAAAACTGCTTTATTAAAAAATTCAAATTTTTTGACAACTGGATTTTTCCATTTTTACTATATTTTCGGCAATCTCGACCCTGTATTAGTCAATGAGGGCAAATTTCAAGTTCAAGGTGCAGCATTTTTTATTTCATATTTGAATTCTACACAAAATTTCATCCTAGAATCATGTGTCATTGTCTATTTGAGGCATCTTTATTGTTTCCATTTTTGGCAGTCAAACTGGGGTCAAATCTCGAACAAGTCCTATGCTTGTTCAATAAATTTGGCAGAAAAACTTGTTTTTGATGAATTTCTCAAAAAGGAGTTTGTGTTTTCAGGAACTACCCTTATACTACCAAAGGGTTTGTCAGTTGCTGATGCTTAACTGAAAAAATCATCACATTTTCTTGGCATTTGTCCCAAGTCAAACTTTAAGGTACTAACTAAACCAATTAGAGAAGTTCTTTAAAGCAATACTATAAAGTGTTAAAAATGAAGCGCTCTCTGTCACCCATGACTTTTGATTTTTTTTAGCTTTTTATATAGGATTGTTTTTGGTAGATAATGATCCCCTTTAAATGATTTGGCTTAGATATGCTTACTTTTTCTGTTATGGCCATTAATTGAATTAAATTCGGGATCCCGAATTTAATTCCACATAGGAAAGCATGCATGTCATTTTTTATCAATCTTTCGGTTGCAAAACAATTTTATGACAAAATATACTTAAAAACGCTTTTAGATAGTCACATTCCTTCATTTTGCGCTGTTTAACTGTAAGCCATTTTTGATCAAAATCTTATAGTATTGCTTTAACTTTCTTTCTGACAATTAGCCAACAAATGTGCTTCAAATTTTTAATGATATATTTTTACGAAAACTAGAATCCACACACAACCGAAAATTGACACAGACCCACACCACATAAATCCAAATATGATCACCCTACATGTCAGTCATAAGTTAGCTCAAGTTCCACAACTAAATATTTTTATCAAAACTTCAGGCTTATACTTCAGGATTGCCCTACAAACCTCAAGTGAAGTCTGCATTTTGCTCTTCAGATACTGGGGCCGTATTCATAAAACACACTTAAGTGCAACTTTTTTAAGAGTTTCCCTTAAATCTGCTGAATTTTAAGACAAACTCTTAGGTCCGTATGCACAAAGCAGGACTAACTTTAGTCCCGGACTAAGTGAAATTTTATTTCTTGAAAATAACATGTTTTTCTGGAATATGTAATAATTTATGTCCTTGCATTAGGATATATTCTGAAATGACTATAATTTGACCATTTGTCTGCTTTGGAACGTTGGAATTTTTTCCAAAAAGAACAAAAATTGGTTTAGTCCAGGACTAAGTAAGTTAGACCCGGACTAAACCATTTATTTGTTCTAAAAGTAATTGCAATGTTCTAAAAAACCCAAATGAATGAAATATTACAATTTTGAGTCTAAATCTTTGAAAAAGAACATAAATTATCGCTAGATTTTCCCAAAAATGTGTGATTTTCCCCAATTTCAAATTTTACTTAGTCCGGGACTAAAGTTAGTCCTGCTTTGTGCATACGGACCTTAGAGTTCCACTTAAATGAACAAATATTTAAGGGAATCACGTAAGATTTTAAGGGTAACTTTTAAGGGGACCTTGGAGCACCCTTAAGAGTTGCCCTTAAATCACATGGGTATTCTATAGCATATATTTCACAAGATTTTCTTTTTCATACAAGAAAACACATCCAGGGTGACTAAAGAGAGTCAGTTTAATCCTGGGAAATATTTTTTACAAATTATAGTTCGGATTTTTGCACTTAAAATTGTATTTAAAAAGAACGAAAATGACGCACTGTAATAAAGCAGAAATTGAGCTCCAAAGTTAAGGGAAACACTTAAGTGTAAGTGAAACACTTAAGTGTTTCACTTAAACTTACACTTAAGTGTAAAAGTTGCACTTAAGTGTAAAGGAGCTTTATGAATACGGCCCCAGAACCCTACAGGGCAAAATATATTTAAAAGATGTATTCTGACACAAATGAGATTTTTGCATATCTGTGATATTAAGGCCAAAAAAAAATCAATTGTTTGTTTGCCAGTGGAAAAATTAAAATTTTGGGTCGGTCAGTCGGTTGATCTTTTTCCCCTTTTTTTTTATTCTGGTCATATATCATAAAGGATGATCTCTTTCCAAGGATTTTATCGCGAATACCAAGCAATGCAGGGCTTAATCAAAGATTGTGGATCATTAGAGGAAATATGCATTTTATACTACTAAATGCGACTTTATACTGCTAAATTTTAATTTTTTCGTTGAAAATATTGAGTTTTCATATTTTAGGTGTTTGAAGAAAAACAATAAAAATAAAATACCCCACCCAAATTTTTGGCATTTTAGGGTCGGTCGCGGAGGGCAAACAAACCTTTTTTTTTTGGCCTAATGCTTAACTCCTTGCAGATATCATAAAATGAAAACTTCAAAGGAAGATTGCTCAGTTGATAACTCCACTTCTAAGTGTTGTATAAACCTCAAATAAATATCATTTTGAAGGTGCTAATATGCTCTTTTTGAATCTACATAAAAAATCAAATTGACCAGTAACTGACTTTCCTGGAGGTTTATGGTGAATGGTCACATTTGTGACGGAATAAAATGCATGTTACGAAAAATGCACATAGGTTATTCCTAAAATGTGAATTGGACAAATCGAACATCATCCAAAACTTTTCTAAACATTCCAAGATTTTTGCATCATTTTCCCACAATTTTGACAGCATGCACAGTTTCACTGTAAAATTCAAATCCAATATTTTTTTCAAAGTTTCTTTTATTACCAAATATCGTTTCAGAAAAAAAAGAAAAATGTTGCCCTCTAGAGTTAAAGCTTTAGCGCTATCAGCGGGTTAAATGCGAAATAATAAACAAACAAACTCACCCTTCCTTGACACTACATGTGCTATCAAAATGTTCATAATATTAAATAGCTGGCTATTACTATCTTAAGGTGGCCTAGCACAGATAGAATTCCTCTATTTATTTTTCTATTTTCTTGATATGTTGTGTTTTCATATGTGCTGATCACATTTCTGAAATAAATATTGAGGGTCACCAACTTAGTTTCTGAGAAAAATCCACTTCAAAAACACTATGTTTTACCAATTTTTACCATTTACCTCTATGGTAAAATCAAAATAAATCAGACAAAAACACTTTAGCACTGTGTGCTTTGGGGCCTGCGCCATCAGGAGCAACGCGCATGGTCTTATGCTTGAATATACAAATGACACACGTGTAAGATCGCATTATATTAAAGCGCAAGATACAGTACGCCAGAAAGTATGCTAAAAGCTCGGGATAAATAATTGTGACCAACACCCCTGATATCAGCTCACTCGTGTCCGACACTGTTTCTGTGCTAGGGCACCTTAAATGTGACAAAACACATCAAAATGTACATTATTGCGGCAAAGTCAATTTTGAGATACGACCTGCTAAATGTAAAAGTGACTGGAAAAGGTTAGGAAGTCGATTTTAAAGTATGGTAAAAGTTGTGTTCTTTAAAGTGGATATGTCACCAACCATTATGAACCACAAGTCATTCTTTCCCATTTTGAGTTATGGTACAAAGTCACATAAGTCGTATTCCGACAAAGTAGATGTTAAATGTTCATGCCCTTCTTAAATTCCTTGCAAAATATCAGCTTTCATTTCAACTCCAAAATATTTAAAAACTAAAACACATCGCCTTAATGTACTCACATTGGAAATTTGCATAATTTGGAAACTTTAACATAGGCGGGGTAAGACGAACGACAAGGTCGCATTTCCTACAATAAATTTTGCTATCATAATACATCTGACCCGTATTTATTACAGTCGTGCTGTCGTCACATTAAAAAAATGAACGATGACAATTTCCGCGTTGAGATAGATTTATTGTAGTAAAGTTTTAAAGTAATGCGGTGAAAACCCTGTGACCCCACCTCCTAATTAATTACAACATTGCATTACTATAGTCTGAATGCTGAAAATGATGTGCTAATCCCTAGCTATCTCATAATTAATTACAACATTGTATTTATTGTAGTATATGCGAGGTCATAATATGTGTGACCGCATGTCGTAATTAATTATGACATTAAATTAATTGTAAAAAATAAATGTCATGGTTTGTCTGAACCAGGCCATACAATTCTAAGATTTAGCTTTTCTGATATGCTTTGAATTATTAACTCTACTTCAGGATACTACATACTGTATATGAATTTTAAACAAACTTGTCATTTAAAAGCTGAATGAGTGTTATTTTTGAATCGTCAATAAAACAAATTTGACATGTGGTCAATTTTACTGGAGGTTTGAGGTGGATGATCACATATTTTTTCACAAATAAGCTTGTGAAAAAGTATCAGGAATATGAAGATTTATACTTTGTAAACCTTGAAGTATGCAACAAGCAGCCGATTAACACACACGTAATACAATAAGGGGAAGTAAATTAGTCCGTACTTTTCGAGTCATAACCATATTACCTAATCTTGCTGAATATTCAAATGAACTTATATTCAACGCAAAGGGTGATTAAAGCTCTTCCCATAATACACAGTAACATTTCAGTATACCCAATGGAATGTTCACCAAGGTCACTCCACTACTGCATTCATTTGTGTGGTAAACAGGTTGATAATTACTCTATTTCAAACTGTATTTAGGGAATGAAAAACTCTGTCAATGTGAGAATTGTTTACATTGATATCAAGCTGTGATTATCTCCTTTCTGAAGCTTTTTCTCATTCACACTTAGACAATATAATACATTTTCTGTAGCAAATTTTCTATCAGTAGTTTTATGATATAGGTCTATGGCAGTTGGTTCACTCAGTGGGTTGTTTATAAGCTGTTGAAATAGCAGTTTGAATTGAATGGTGGGAAGTGCTTAAAACACCCTCTGATTCAACGTTTGTCTATATGTAGTAGCAACAAAATAGGCCAAAATTATTCCAACGAATGAATCATGTACAAAAATATTAATACGCAGTGATTTGGTCCTAATTAATCATTACTAGTCTCTTTCACAATACAAAACCACCAGTTCCCATTGTTGTAGAATACAAGGGATGTATTATTGATCTTGTAACAGAGTCTGATTGCTTGTTGCATACTTCAAGGTTTATAGAGTATACAGATTTCATGACCATGTCAGACCCATTTCTTGCTCAAAAATAACAAATAACTGTGGGACAGTATATTTTAGACATTTGAGAGAATGTAATTAAAACTTGACTGCCAAATTTGGTTGAAATCTGACATCAAAACAACCAACAGCCATGGAATTTTGGAAGTGTGATTAAAACTAATTACTAAAATCTAAATTTCAAATGCATTGTTCACAAAATAAGTGATTGTCAAAGTGTGATCTTGGTTATGTGTTTTTGAACAAAAACTCTGATCGACAAATATTTGGTACCATATTAAAGAGGAACAAACAAGCTGTTCACTGATACCTATCACTCAATTTTGACTTTTGGACCAAAGATGTACCTTTCAATGTGATGTATCATAAACACTAATTGTAAATCATCGAAATGTTGATACATGTATATCATCCAATGCGAAATCCTAATTTCAACAACTCACCGTATCTTTTTATACAGGAGCGCGCCGTTGTTGATTAGTGATGAATCCACAGTTGATATTCAAATAAGCGCGTCTCGCACCGCACAGCGTACACGGAGGTGCGTTTACGCAGTGCACATAAATCAGGAACTTGAGTACGTACAAGGACTGGCGCTTGGGAACAGTTGAAAACGATAAAGCAACAATCATTTAAAAACTAGCATTTTGTTTCAGATTCTTCAAAGTATTTTTTATTGAGATGAGTATCTGTTAAATTGAAAACATTTAGAATTTAATTCATACGTTTTCAGAAAGATTTTCGTTGTTGAAAGGTATTCAAACATGCTACAGAGTTGTTCATCGCTAATCAACAACTCTGCTTCCGATGCGTCGGCGTAATTCTATCACACTCGGGTGGCTAAAGCCACCCTCGCGCGATAAAAATACGCAGACGCATGGATGCATCGTTGTTGATTAGCGATGAACAACTCTGTAGCGTGTTTGAATACCTAAATTACTAAAAGTTTGCACCAGCCATTTCCAAACGTGTCAAGTGTTAAAGATTTATTGTATACTAGTGTGCCCGCGCAAATTTATGGAGGTGACCTTGAAATGGATTTTTGACCTTGGTTATGACCTTTTTTGACCTCGACTGACCTTGACCTTGTGCAAAGGGCTTTTCATTCAATGAGATATGACTGTAACCTTAAAATGACCTCGAATTACCTTTTGGGCTTGACCTTGCAAATGACCTTGTGACATTGGATGGTGATCTTTTGACCTTGACTGGCCTTGACCAAAGGGTTATTTGTGGTCCAAGTTTGGTCAAGGTGGGGTCACGGGATATTATGAGATATGATATAATGAGATATGACTGTGACCTTGAAATGACCTTGAATGACCTTTTCGAACATTTTTGGGTTTGACCATGAAAATGACTTTGTGACCTTTGATGGTGACCGTTTGACCTTGGCTTTCAGGAAAGCATAATCATACTATTCACAGTCCAAGTTTCGTCAAGGGTTCATGAGTTGTGGCAGTGACCTTGAAATGAAATTGGATGGACATTTAGAATATTTTTGGTTTTGACCTTGAAAATGACCTGTTGACCTTTGATGACCTTGACCAGACCCTTTATGTACGCTCTTGGGGTTGGGGCCATGTGTGGTGACTTTGGTCGTGAACCATGCAAGGGTCTCTTAATTATGCGCATATACCTCTAAACACAAAAACACGCCCACCTTTGACCTTGACCTCAGATGGACTAACAAACACAAACTCAATCGTCCTCTGACCAAGTTACACCCAAGTTACACAAGTTTGAGGACCGTGCGACCTACCATCTCTGTGAGAAAATAGATGGACAGACAAACACACAGACATTGCGTATTATTATATAGATGCATATATGTGTATATCCTTGAAATGACCTTGAATAACCTTTTATCAACCATTTGCAACATTTTTGGGATTAGAACTGAAATGTCCTTCTGACCAAGGGATCATGGTACAATTATCAAGGTGCGGGGTTAAATGTCAGAGAGTAATCATTTTTGCACCTTAAACTAAGTTTTTTGGATGACCTCAAATGAGCTTGACCAATCCCATCAACTTCTAGAACATTTCTGGGATTTGACCTCAAAATGACCTTTTGATCTTGACCCAACCCTAACAGGTCACTCACTAGGCAAATAGCTTCTTCATGGTGCTTTGGTCCTTGTGGGGTCAATGGTTATAACAGTGACCTCATAGTAACTTACTATGACCTCGAGTGGAAAAAATAATACATATTAGGTCCCATCAAATACTTAACCCATGACCCTACCCTAAGTCACTTCAAATGACTCGACCCTAACTCACTAACCATGACCCGAACCTAACTCTAACCCTAACCCAAAACAAGCAGTTACCCTAAACCTTAACTCTCAAAATTTTGGATGGGACTTAAAGTATACTTGGTCCCCTCAGGTCAACTATTTTTGGGATTTGACCTGAAAATAACAAGTGGACATTGAACTGCCTTGACCTGACCCCATTAAGACTTTAAGGGTTATAAAGTTTATAAAAATGACCCCAACTGACCCTAGATCACCTTTTTAACATTTTTTGGGAATTGAATTCAAATGACCATTGGACCTTGAATAATCTTAACCTGATCTCAAAGTGACCTCAGGTCAACATTTTGAACATTTTGAACATTTGGGGGATTTGACCTCAACATGAACTTTTGATTTTTAATGGCCTCGACCTGACCCCATGAAGACTTTTAAGGATTATAAAGTTTATCAAAATGACCTCAACTGACCCTAGATCACTTTTTTAATAATTTTGTGATTTTTGAATAACCTGACCTCAAATGACCTCAGGTCAACATTTTTGGGACTTGACCTCAAAATGACCTTTTAACTTTGAAATCTGGGGTGATTGTACTTGGATTTACAGGAATAGAACAAGTGTCCATTTTCAGTTGTGCACAGTTCAATTTAAATATTACACAAATGATATAAAACTAATTCTTGTTTTTTTTCTTTTCAGAGACACAAAACATGTTTAGTGCGATCATTCTGCAAATCCTTATCTTCACTACTTCAACTCTTTCATGCAGTGCAAGCATCGTACCCAATGAAGGAGAGAGGTCTACCTGTAACAACTGCTGTCATGGACAAGCAGGTGTTCCGGGCGTCCCTGGATCTGCAGGGGTTCCAGGATCCCCTGGGGGCTTTGGCCCTCAGGGCCAAAAAGGTGACATAGGTCAACCCGGATTATCTGTAAAAGGTGAAAGAGGTCAAATAGGTCTTCCTGGGCCCCACGGGCCACAGGGAGGGACTGGTTTAAGAGGCGGCCCAGGAAAGGTGGGTCCTGTTGGAATTCAAGGCTCCCGTGGTGTGAGCGGATTAAATGGAGCAGTTGGAAGTCCAGGTCTAAAAGGAGAGAAAGGAGACTCCTCAGGAAGAGGTTTTGCTGGATTTACTGTGGTGAAAACAAGTAGTCAAACAAGTGGTGGTGTTCTGACCTTTGACACTGTGGTCAGTGATGTCGCAGGTGACTATGATACCAGTACCAACAAGTTTACATGCAGCATTGCTGGCTACTATCTTATCACATTCACTATGGGAGTTCAAGGACCCAATGCACCCAAAGTCTCTTTGTTAAAAAATGGAAATGCTGTTATTCACTCTTACACATATCCTGCTGCGTCAAGTTCTCCTTATACAGACATGGGCACAAATACTGCATTACTTCTTTTAGAAGTTGGTGATAAGGTTTGGCTGACTAATAGCGGCACAATATATGCATCAAATAGTCATAAGATAACATCCTTCACAGGAATTCTGATCCATGAAAAATGATTTATTATAAAGTGACAAATCACCTATATAAAATCACAAACTATTTCAGATTTGCTTGAGTTGACTAGGTTGGATTCAATGTCAGTGACTGTTCTTGTAAAAATGATATACTTAAGATAATTATAAATCCAATGTATGTGAAATCATCCAGAAGTTAAGTGCTTGAATGTACTACACTATCACATCACTCATCAAAAGCACATAGTAATATGAGATAAAGCATTAATGTCAATCATTTTCGTGGTCTTTTATCATTATATAAATTACATAATTCTTTTCTTTTCTATCATGTAATGCGACAATTATTTGATACTGGACAAGTTGTGTATGTTTTTGTTTAACCTCATATCACTATGTGCTCTTCATGAGTGAGGCCTAAGGCCTTAAAAATATAATCCGGGGGGTATTGATATTTATTTCCGGGTAACCACTTGAGTTCTGCAGGTTCTGAAGGTGGGCCTACGCGAGACCACAAATTGGCAAAAATTGATGAAATGATACCCTATCTGAGACAATTAATCTACTCTATATGTTCGAATGGATACCCTATCTGGGACCATAGCTGTTCAAATGAATACACTATCTGAGACCGTACGCAAATGTGACAAAATAATTATTACAAGATATTGTAGGTAAAATGTAACTGTACACGATTTAAACACTCATAACCCTAACGCTACCTAGTACTAACAAGATGGTTTGCGAACCAGTAGTCTCGCCTGTGTTATCGATTGACGGCCTACTTCATTGGCTGCCTACTTTGTTAATCACCTACTTTGTTGAACGCCGCCGTTATCATCCATCATAAAGGAACAATTTGACACCTTAGATGACCTTTTGACCTTGCCCTTGGGTCAAGCACTTTCTATGGTCTAAGGTTAATCCATGTGGGATCAGGGTTCATGAGTGATGACCTTGACCTCAAAATGACCTTGGATGACATCAGGTCATGACCTTGGATGGCCTTTTTTGACCTTGAATATATCTGAAGGCAACTTTTGGCCATTTTGGAAATTTGACCTCAGATGACCTTTTGACCTTGACTGACCTTGCCCTTGGGTCAAGCACTTTCTATGGTCTAAGCTTAATCCATGTGGGGTCAGGGGTTCATGAGTTAAGACCTTGACCTCAAAATGACCTAGGATGACCTCAGGTCAACTCTTTGAAAAATTTTGAAATTTGACCTCAAATGACCTTTTGACCTTGACCAGGCCTGTGAAATCTCCGCTTTTTAGCGGAAATCCGCTATTTTTATATCTCCTGCCGATTTTAATTTCCGCTTTTTTTTCTTCATATGATCTCTTTCCGCTTTTCCTCGTATTTTCTTCATACTGCTTTCCCCCTTTTTTCCCCGCTATTTAGGCTGTTTTAACTGCCTGGTAAATGAGGCTAAGATTTGGTGTCGCCAACTTTGACCTGGTATTCTCATTGTACGTTCGCGAAGTTCATGCCTCATAGCTTCTGTACAGGGCTCTGTTTCGGGATCGTTACTACCACCATTTTTGTCTACCGGCTGCATGTGTATGTCATTAGCGTGAGTGTGTGAATCTTTTTTTGTACTTTCATTTTTGAATTGTGACATTAATATTTCTGGCAAGAATGTCTGTGCAACAAAAGTACAAGATAGTTAACAGTTCCAAGATCGCAACATGACACACCAAACGGTGTTATAACATAATAAATGGAAATGGACCTGGATTCATGTGATATTTGCGATTGACAATCATGATGATGAGTTCTCCGACATGCCGACCATAAGTTTAGAACTCAGATTTTTTTCCGCTTTTTGGGGGAAGCCTCACTCACATCATATCATATATATCATATCAAACTTTATTTCCATAAAATTCTACAAGTAACATAAAAAAAACCACATATAAACAAAACAGGCAAAACTTATGGAGGAGTGGACTAGAAGGCCAGAAAGGCCTGTATGATAGTCTACCCCTATAGAAAAACTTACACAAGAGCAAAACAAGACATGGCAAGGACGGGCTCAAAAATCGACAAAACACTGAGAGAGAAAATTAAAATCACCAATAAGATGAAGACGTTATAAATTCATTCATATTTTCCAATAAGGGATTTTTTGAAAGTGATGTTTGACCGATTTTGAATCTTTTAATGACTGGGGGAGTGAATTCCAAAGGATAGGGCCGCAAGATCGAATACCATGATCGGAAAAAGATTTTTTATTTTTAGTTATGTTAAGGTCATTGACTTGTCTTGTTTTATAGTTATGGATATCAGAACGTTTGGAGAAGTAATTTGTAAA
>JXSR01S024306.1:7897-30870 GCA_000969725.1 Ophiothrix spiculata
AGATTTTACTCAATGTTGAGTAAGATTTTACTCAATATTGAGTAAGACTTTACTCAGCAATGAGCTGTGACCGTTGAGTAAATTTTTACTCAACAGAGTAAAAAAGAAATTAAGGGATGTAGTACCGTTTCTTGCAAGGTTTTGCTGACCTTTATGGACAGAAATTTATATAACAGCTACAGAAAGACAAATGCTACTTTAACTTATTTGTGGTACAGGACGAAACACCTTAACAGTCATGAGGATTAGGTAAATACCCTAACCGTCCTAGAATAAGCTACTTTTACGAGATAGAAACATGTTAAAGTAGCAATAACTCTCAGTATATTTAGTACGATATTTAAGTAAAGGACAAGTTGGTAATATAGGTCGCATTGTATGAACTCAGTATCTTGAGGGTGAAGCTTTATAGACTAGATTACTTTAAATTGAATTAAATAGATCTCACTTACATACAACATTAAGAAAACAATGTCTAACATTAAACCAATTAAGCCACTTTGAATTGATTTCTTTCATTAGTTAGAACCAGGGATTTGTTGGATACCGTGTATTTACCGAGCAAAATGAATATTTTTGTTCAACATGATATGTGTACATGATAACGAATCTTATTTCCTGTAGGTTTGCATAATTTAACACGTCAGCACGCTTTTGTAACTGTTTATCTAGTTTTTATGTTCTTTTTTCTTTTACTTCTGTTTGTTGTACTTATTGGAGTTGTGACCATTAATAGCAAAATATACGATATGTTTATGCTACTTTATTTTCTGAATATTAATTACAAAGAAACTGTTTTTAGAAATACTTTTTTTGTATTAAATTTAAGATCGTTAGGATGTAAGATTTGCCAAAGCATGTCATTAGGTTACGAGAACTCGGACTGATTTTCTGTATAGTTACAATGCCACCGTTGCCACGCACAAAAGAAGATTTATACGAACATTCAAGTTGTCGGATTCAATTACAATGTTGAAGAACAATCAAGCCCGTAGCGTAACACAAATATCGATGTCTTTGAATCTGTTTCGATAAAGCAGTTTTAGAGAATAAAGTTAAGTCATTGGATTTGCCGTATTTGAGTGATTTTACATCCGTATCTAGCGTAGACTTTTCAAACCAGCGATTTTGTTTTGCTCTTGTTGTGTCAAAATTTGCGACTGCGTAGTTCATAAAATGACAAAACCAGTTAGATGTTTCAAAACTTGATATTACGTGTAAGAAAATATCTTACAATCGTGGAACAGAAATTAGCAATTACAGAAACTTTGAGGAGATAATACCAGTAATCAATACCTCCTCGGAAAATAATGTTCATGAAACTTTGGCAAGTTATAATAATAATAATTGTTAGTACCATAATCCTCTGTTATTCGATTACGTTGCATGACAAACATGGTTTTAAAAGAAACAAATCTATTAATATGTATTCTCTTTATCAGTTGTACAACTCATTATACTTTGTTAAATACAATTTCTTAAAAAAAATTGAAAGCTCCACATCTTGAAACATTTACAAACTTTATTGTTTATGTATTTGACCAGCCCCTCCCCCAAAAAATATTGTTATTCTGAAAATGTTGTTAATCAAACCTATGATAAATACATGTCTGGGTTGGTGAACTTACACTGTTAAATGTTTTTGATATCCCGTGGATTTTTAGATACTACATACACAAAATCGATTTTCCAAAAAGTGGCATCAAGTCAACTGTTCTCAGAGGATTTAAGAATTTGGATAACAATGATGTGTTTTAGAGTATATAACATTACTTGAAAAAAAAACCCACTTATATAACCCAAACAAATTCATTCTTCAATATCCTCATACCGTGAATTTTCTCAAAAAAACTAGACGTTACACATTAAAAAATGTGCGAAACTTGTCAAGAATTGTGCTTAGAAACCGGGAAGCAATTTCACATAATCGCACTGCCAAGTGAAATGCAATATATTGTAATATCAAATCAGTGTTACCAAACTGTGAGTGTCTGTAAATATTAGCGGTATTCAATCCAGAGTGAGATATTGTTTACAGGAGTGTGATCTATCGAAATTGCAAAAATGTTGATGTAGCACTCCTGACTCGACTAAGTGGAACATGGTATTTGTTTTTTTTTTTAAATATTTCAGGTTTTGTTTCTTGGCATATCCAGGCGACGGAATGTACTCTTGCCAGGTACTCTTTTCCTTTAGTACATGTCATAATTATATATGCTAGATGGCAGATAAATATTAACATGTTAATGACAAGGTTTTAATACATTTGGTAAGTTTGTACTTGCGATTAGCGAATTTCGTTATTTAACTTAATATTATATATTGTTCTCAAAGACAACTTATATAACTGAAAACAACAAATAAAATAATATCTAAAATCTGCATCACTTTGGCCACACGTACTGAAAATCTACAAAGTTGATACCATCATATATCACCAACTAACTGATGCACTTATTAGAACATGTTATATCTGTTATTTTGTATCGGTTCATAACTGTAATAACAGTGTCAATTCTTTACTATCAGCGGTAGACTGAAAATGACCAAATCAGTATCTTCACAGATAACACTAAAATAAGCGTGATTCTATGTTTTATTTTTGTTTGAAAATATTTTTGATATCCGGGCTTACTGAAAAATTAATAGAGAAAAAAACCCACTACAGATATTAATCATCTCATACCATTAACCTTTCAAATACACAGACGTTACACAATCGAAACTGTGCGAATCTTATCACGGATTGTGCTTAGAAAGGGGAATGCAATCTTACATCATCGCACTACCGACTGAAACGTAATATATAGCAATATCATAACAGTATTATACATGTGTGGGTGTCTGTCAGTACTGATAATACTCTAGTCATAGCGTGAGACTGTTTTATAGGAGGAGCAGATTAAATAAGATCTTTGATGTTACACCATTGGCACGACTGATTGGGATTTCCTTGGCTTTTTATACTTTTAATTTTTGTATTTGTTTTAGGATTCTTACTTTCAAATTTGTTTTGATTATTTCTTAAGCATGTAAAATCGTGAGTGTTACGATACATGTTTCTTAGCATCAAAAGTGGGATCGTTCTTATTGTCATTGAAAAAAAAGACGCATATTACTCGTAAATGGATTAAACAAATTCTTAGCTTCAAATTCAAGCACAGGAACATTTCTCAAAAAATGAATTAAAAGAGCTACTGTCTTTTTTGCATAAACTCAATATTTAATCATCTTAACCTAAAAGACAATGGGTATTCTTATGAACACTGGTATTATGGAATTTGAAAAATAACGTTTTTCAAATTAATAATTATTATCTCTAATACTACCAGTAAAAACTGTCCTCTATATCCTGTCTTGCTGACCAATTGTCATTATTACTTACCATATTTTCCTGCCAGGTTGTTTAATTTCGATGTAAAAAACGGGGTTCTTACTTTTTCTTTGATGACTTTGATTCAGTTACGGATGTATTATTTTCATCAGTTAAATGCAAAACTATGACACAAATCACGACTTTGATTAAGACCTGATAAAGTAAATATATATGACAGTGATCTTACAGAACTTGAAATAATCACAAATATATTAACAAACCAAGCTTTACTTTAAAATATTATTAAACCCACTGTTTCAAAGACAAACTCAAAATCAATTTTTATCACGAATTGTTATTGGAAATCCAAAGTTATTTACATCATCGTCCTACCAAGTAAAATGCAAATATGGTAATATCATATCAGTGTTATCAGTGTTATACCTGTGTGGGTGTCTGTAAGTAATATAAGTACTCCAGCCAGTAGTTTACAGTTGTATAATTACCCCAAATTGAAAAAAAAAATGTCAATGCGATTATGACGTACTTCTAGATTTTGTCCCGGAAAAATCTACGTTACAGATATATATTCGTTAATTTGTACAAAATATTAAACTGGTAAACATGCGTAGGTGGTGATCTCTACATCGATTTATAGTACCTATATCTGTAAATAACAGCACAGTGAAGTTAAGATTAAGACAACCTATCATCATCATACGTGGGATGGCTGTCATAAATTTGGATAGATCATGAAAGTAATATTTATAACTTAGATTTTGCTTAATGAAAAGTATGAGTTTAAAGGTACAAAAATTGGGATTCAAACTCTTTTATAGTTCTGTCATAAAGTACAGAAGCTCAGTATTGGACCGTTGTAATTAAAAAGACATTCAGCATTATATACATGGACAGTAACTTGACCAAACATGAATATTTGATGTATGACGTCGAACGATTTCATTATGTCTGGTGGTTTGTTTCTTATTTTGAAATTTGGAAAGTTTTACCAAATAAAAAAATTTGGATAAGGAAGCCTAAGAAAAGAAATGGGATTTGATTCATTTCATTTGGCTGATAACAGAAAAAATACACTTCATCACTCCATTCCGCATCTTGATCGTATAGGCTTTCATTAATACTGGATCTTAATCTCAAGTATAGGTTTTTGTTCAAGTGTCAAATGTGTACAATACGCTCTATTGTTATTCATATTGAAATGATGCAAATAATACACCAGTAGCTGAACCATTGCTGTCAAGGTAAAGTTCAAGAACTATAGGTTTGAATATCGCATGTAATATCTTTACGATTTTGAAGATTCTGTTATTATGATAAGGTTAATATAAAAAAGAAACGTGATATGATGTAGACGATCGTTCATAACTGATAGAGTCTATACATAACTTTATTCATAAATATATAAACCAGCATATGAAAATAACAAGTTAGTGTCTGAACTTTGAAATTATTATCTAATGAGTTCTTCTGTTATAATGTGCTCTGATTCTTTATTTCAATGAATTTAAATTAATTCGAAGTACTTGCTTCTTAACCCCCCTATGAACGATATATGTATATAAATATAACATCTAGTTTAATATAGTAAGGTACTGGTTATCTTAGTCAATAATAAAATAAAAGAGTTGTAGGACGGTTTTAAATATTGTTATTAATTTGTATTTCTTAAAGTTCGTTTCAAACTAAAATAAATCCATTTCTTTTAGCATAATTAACACTGCACAGTTTTTTTTTTCCAACAGACAACTTTCCTCTTTTTTGACTTTTAGTAAATTCCGGTTGCAAAACAACTAGAAACCGTAAACCTAGAAATCTGCTACTTCCAATTTCGCTAATGCATTTACATAGATTCCTATCAACAAGCACTTCCAAGGTTAAGACGTTCACTGCACTGATATAATCTACTATGCAATGTGTGTAATTCAATAATAACGTTCCAATATGCCACGAGATTTTTTCTTTCTGTTCTCGCAAATTGCAAACTATAAGCATGTGCAAAGAAAGTATATTTCACCACAGCCATCTAGTGTTTGAATTTGATGAGTTTAGAGGTCATTTGACTCATGTTTGAACGAATGGTATTTACTATAGAGATTAAGTTTTTTCAAACATTTTTCAATTTAAAAAAATCTAAATGACCGATTTTTGTCGAGTGTTTTGCTAATAAATTAAGAAATTGACAATTCTAACATGCCCTGTAAGTTTCAAGTCCATATCATGCAGATATTTCAAAATGGCGATTTATTGTTTTCGAGGTGGCAACCACCCCCTACCCTTGGACTTTGACGGCCTACCCTAGGTGGTAGCCCGGTTGTTGTTTTTATCGAAATGGCCGCAAAAAATGTAAAAACAATTACCTTAATACTCGGGGTCGCTTTATTTTATATTTTGATGTAATCGGCGATTTTTGCAATACTTTTTAAAAATTATAACGGGTTTATCAAGCAAAAACCATACAAAATATTTTTAAATACCAAACATGCGCCGTCAGCAAACCCTTTAAATATAATTTGTAGGGAAATATCATATTTCAAACCTTTTGTAACAAACAAATTAACCAGAGTTCCTTAAACCAATTTTTGGCAGATGTATTAATGAAATCAACCAGTGCCCAAGAGTTCAAGTGCTTTATTTCTTTATCCATGAAACAAATTTGAATCCTCAAGTTGTTTTATTCCTCCACGACTAACATACTGTGACTGCAAGAAATGAAGTATGAAAATGTGCATCTCCCAAGACACAGCAAATTGGATTTGCGAAAGTGGCGTAAACAGAACATCCTAGTAAGCTTGCATATAATCTGTTGACTCTGCATGACTTGTAACAATTCATGGAATTACCATAAATCCTTTGCAAATGCAATTGACTTTATTGATGTACATTTTTCCGTGACGAGTAAAGTTAGAAGTGAAATATATCCATTCTAAGATAATATGAAAGACGGCTATGGAAACTTATTGTTTGTTAACCATTTGTCAAAGGTCGAATAACTAAGATTTTTACATTGTTTATGTACGATGTTGATATAGAAATAAATAAATATATTATTACCAAAGTATAATATTACCTTTACTAATAGTTAAAACTCATACAAAAAATGCTAAACTAATCTGAATGGGGACAATTACTCAAACTACTCCTTAATCCTCTAAGAAGGCTGTGAACGTGTTCTGACTTTAGTAAAACAATTATAAAATAAAGATAATGAAATAATCAACGTATACATATACAAATTCAAATGAATAAAAGTAGCTTCTTTAAATTTCGCATATATATGAAATAAACCACCATTTCAACTCTCAGGTTATTACATGCCAACATACATGCCAAACACCGTGACCACAAGAAGTGAGGTATGAAACATACATTTCCCAAGATACACAAAATTGGATTAGTAAAAGTGGCGTAAATAGAACACCCTAGTGTTATTGCATTCAGTCTGGTCTGTAGACATCTTACAATTCAAGCATTTACTAAAATCTGTCGAGAAATGATAGACATTTAACCTAGTTCATGAATGTCCAATATCCATGCATTGTGAATAAAGTATATTTAAGAGCTTACCCTTCCCTACCCTTTTGACCACCTTTGCGAGAGACATAAAGTTACATTTTTATCCATTTCACTTTTTGACATATCTGGAAAATTTATTCTATAAGCATTATTAAACATCCTAATGATCGTCATTTGACATTAACAAATGAAGATATAGCTATTTAAGATCGATTTAAAGTGATAAAACGCATCCAAAATGCTTCATATACTGTTTCTTCTTTTCTCAAATTTTTACCTGTTACAAAAGTGGATTACATTTATTCCAAATGAAGACTAAATACAAAATATCTCTCAATCCTTAATAGAAAACTTAATTGGAAACATCAATTGTACCAAAGATCGGTTATAAGTTGATGTGTGTCTGAACCCTCAATCTGTATCTATCGGTTGACACATGGCTCCGTTATAAAATAATTAAGATTTCATAGTAAGTAAAATTAGGTACAAGCTAATTGTCAACCGCTAAATTTTGGAAAAATGACATAGAAATAAAAATTCAAAAATGCACAAAAGGGATTTTTTCGACCTTACGGTTGTTTAGAGTTGGAAAGTAATATTTAGTTTAAAATACCCGAAAGTAAAATGATTTTACTCAAGTTTTTAAAATATTGTTTAGAAATGAATTTCACGGGAAATTCAAATACGGTTCCAACTATATGATGCAATATTTAAAAGAGACGGTCATATTAGTGGCTCTACAAATATTTTTCCTGGACTGAGTAATATTTCGAGTTTCTTATCTTTTATACTTGCTTTTGTTAAATAATAAGCAATAATTAAACCTTCACAAACTGGTGTGCTCATGCGACAAAATGCATGTAAATAGATAAAGGTTTGTCAGAATTAAATTATTTTTGGTATATTTGGTAATGTTAGTAATTGGTTTAAGTCTTATTTGTACAATCGTACTCACAGGGTGAATGTTGCTGGTGAATTCTCTGATCCGCAAACTCTGAACTTCGGCCTTCCACAAGGTTCTGTTATTGGTCCTCAGTCATTTTCATTTTATACCCATCCTGTCGCAAACATTATTGATTGTTACGAGATTGTTAAGTACCACTTCTATGCGGATGATACGCAACTTTACATTTCATTTAACCCACGCATTAAATTTGAAGTTAACTATGCTCTTAGTACTCTCTCGAAATGCATCATGGATATCAAGCTGTGGATGAACCAAAACATGCTACAGTTGATTGAATCTAAAACTGAGTTCTTCATGAGGACTTGACTCTTACCATTGGCTCTGAGAGAATCGCTCCTTCTTCAACCATAAGAAACTTGGGTGTCATATTTGACAAAACACTATCTATGTCAGACCAGGTTTCATCCATATGCAGCTCAGTTAACTTCCATCTTCGCAACTTATCACGTATTCGCATGTTTTTAGACAAATCTGCCTGTCAGGATGCAGTTCGAGCCATAATTACATCTAGGCTTGACTATGCCAACTCTGTTCTCTATGGAATCACAACTAAAGATATAAACAGACTTCAGCGTCTCCAAAATCGTGCCGCCAAACTTATCTTTCGGGCTAATAAGTATGATCATGCAACCCATCTTCTTCAAGAACTCCACTGGTTACCGATTCATAGCCGTATCCGATTCAAACTGTTAACTATTATATTCAAGTGTTTTGTGGACTCATCAAAATCGCCTGCTTACATATCTGAATTTTATTCTTTTGTACACACCAATCAGAGGCGGTTTACGTTCTGCCCAGGATACAAGACTCCTCATAACGCCTCGCACACATACTCTCACTGGTGATAAAGGCTTCTCTGCTGCTGGTCAATTCCTTTGGAATAAACTCCCCTACCATATCCGTCATGCCCAATCACTGGCAACCTTCAGGTCTCTTTTAAAGACATATTTATTTGATATTTGATTTATTGTACTTTATTTGTTTCATTTTATTCTTGTTAAGCGCTGTGATACCTGTTTTTACATGTAAGAGCGCTATATAAATGCCTGCATTGTATTGTTTTGTATTGTAAATGGAAGTAATTTCTTTCACATAATATCGAATAGAAATCAAGACAAGACATGGTTGATGTCACAAACATGTGTTTTTCTTATTCATGATAAATATTTTTATTCTGAACCCATTCTGTATTTTTTAAATAAAATATTTTATGCTTATCAAATACATTGTCATTGTTTATTTAGAAATGTAATCGCTTCGCATACTCAATGCATTAGTAGACATATTTGATGTGAACTCCTTGGTATATCGATTTCACCTAGTAAAAATAGAACCTGCTCTAAATAATGTAATGTTTCTTACACAAGAAATAAGCATCTGTTCGATAATTAAGTCGATATCAATTTGTGTTTTATCATGTTGATATAACCCAGTGAATTTTGTTATGAATTCAATGGCAGCGTTACAGACTAACACACTTTAAAAGACATATCTGTTTCAGATTTCAACATGTTTTTGGTTTGTATATATATTAAATAAATATTACATTTCCTACAGCAGAGACATCGAATACGACAAATAACACTGATGATAATAAATGGTAACTTGCTTACTGGTACTGAAGAATATAGTAGCATTTTTTATTTTTGAACTAACAAGTGCTTCTTTAGAAATTTAAGTTAAACATGATAGAATCTTAGTTTTATTTATTTACCACTCTTAGAGTTAAACTTCTTTCAAACAATATAGAGATTTATACATAATTAGAGTTTCATCACCAAATTATTTTGCCTGTCGTAAAAAATCTGCTCTCATTTTAATCTTAACTTTGTTCTATATTTTCCATACAAATGCCGGTAATTATGACGTCATAGTCATATACTAATAGGTGACCTTGATTTTGGTATCAGTGAAAATTCTACAGAATATCTTAACTATTTTTTTAATTAATATTTCACAATGTTTTGAACAAGTTTTTACTTCTACGTCTTATTTCAAATAGACAAAATGTCAAATAAAACAATTGACTGTCCATTCCAAACACTGCAATAATTGTAATGATGTATATATTCAAACTGTATCTATCAACACACATAGGATGATTAGTTGGTGTTGAAGGACGATCCATGTCATCAAGAAAGCTACAAGATCTGGGGTCCGCTCGTCAGTCCGACGACTCGCTAGTCCGAAGGCTCGCTAGTCCGAAGGCTCGCTAGTCCGAAACGTTATAGAATAGGAAAAATATAGCCTTGAAAAAGGCTCGCTAGTCCGAAAAAACAGCTCGCCAGTCCGACAGCTCGTTAGTCCGAATACGAAAATAGGCTCGCTAGTCCGAATATAAAAAACAGCTCGCTAGTCCGAAAATTAAAAACAGCCCGCTAGTCCGAATTTTAAAAACGGCTCGCTAGTCCGAATTTAAAAATAGGCTCGCTAGTCCGAATTTAAAAAACAGCTCGCCAGTCCGAATTTAAAAAAAGGCTTGCTAGTCGGAATTTTTAAAAAAGCTCGCTAGTCCGAATTTTGAAATAGGCTCCTTAGTCCGAATTTTAAAACCAGCTCGCTAGTCCGAATTTAAAAAACAGCTCGCTAGTCCGAATTTTAAAAACAGCTCGCTAGTCCGAATATGACAAAATGTGTGCATTGATTTCTATTACAGTTTTTCAAAATTCGGACTAGCGAGCCTATTTTAAAATTCGGACTAGCGAGCTGTCGGACTAGCGAGCCGTCGGACTAGCGAGCTTTCGGACTAGCGAGTTGTCGGACTAGCGAGCTGTCCCCCAAAATCTACAGCCTGTATGTCTTTCAAAATTTACGAAGTAGAAGATTGTTGGAGGTCAAGTAAATGCTGTTTTAAGTGGGCCACTTGCAGTGTTTACTTTAATTAAGTTAAACAGTAACCTTCCGTATCATATTTGATCCTTGACGTGTTTTGTGCCTTGTCCGTTGAATCTACCTCTCCCATTTTTATTAATTAGTTTATTAAATTTCTGTTCTTTTGCCAATCAATTCTGAATATTTAACGTCCATATGTGTTATCATTTACGTGCTACAAGCGTCCAAAAGCGTTTAAGAATTCCAACCCAATATCACGCTACAAATAAGGGTTTCATAATCTGAAATTTGATCAAAAATTAAAATATCTCTAAACAAGATTACCAGTAACGTTTTAATATCCACAGATATTATTGATTATCAGATCTTAACCCTCGTGTGTTACCACCCCCTCCCCCCCCTAACGGATGATCGTCAATTGCACCAAAACGCAAAACAAAGCGACCCTGAGTATATAGGTAATTGGTTTTACATCCTTTGCGGTCATTTTGACGGAAAAAAATTGGGGGTGGTTGCCACCTCAATAAATTTTAAATCGCCATGCTATGGACTTGAAACTTACAGACATGTTAGAATTGTTGATTCCTTCATTTATTAGCAAATAACCCGATGAAATTCGGACATGACAATGGAAAGAGGAGACCCTACCTAATACTATAGTACCAAACAATATAACTTTAGGGTCCCAATTTTTAAATCACAGGGGGGTGGTAACACCCCCCCCCCCCCCTTAGGAAGACGTGTTAGGCTTAGGAAGACGAGGGTTAAATAGATAGCAACATCGAAGTTTACGTTTCTCGATGTTTTGACAATATTTTACATGCTTTACATGAATGATGATTCCTTAAGTTACCGGTTTATTTGAGAACAGCCATTGAGGTGAAATAAAAGAAGCACAAAACGCAATATGTGACGTATACTTTTCTTCCATTTAATAGGAAACTCAAGGAGTGACATGGCGATCAATAGCACTCGACTTTTTTTTCTTAAGTAGTAAATGACCAACGCTTTGTTAGAAGGAGCCTTGACTTTAAAAAGGCGCCATTTGACTCTTGTTCTTTTGGAGCATATATTGAAGGTTACATAAGCTTTGCAGAAAAAATACCTTACTCGCTTGAATACATTTTCAATATCATCTTGCTTTAGGGTATATCATATACTGTTATAAATAGCAGTTCAATGACACTTTGTATCAGATGGGGTAATGTGAAGGGTGTACACTCTTACTGATGTCATGTAATTCGTATCTATGTCTAGCATTTTTCCCAGGTTCATAAAAGTAGGAATTTGACAGTATACTTCCATTACATATTTTCATTATACCAGTTTAAGGCTAGAGTGGATCAAACAATTCATTACTAAAATGTGTCGCTACTCCCGAATTCATGACGGTTCATAACCATTTCGGGGAAACGTGAATAGAAACAAAAATATTGTTTACTTTTAAATTTTTTCTGTCCCCGGGGACATACAAAGTAATGGTATTGTTCCTAAAAGTAATCTGTTTAATTTTCAAAGTAAAAAAAAAAATTCTCGTGAAGCTATCAAGCTTTTTTAATAATTTATATTTGGTATTATCTTCTCTTAAATAGCAAATAATAAAACTTTGCTCGGTTATTTTGATTCTATTATGCATGTTCTAGATTCAACCTTTTTATACTTTTGTGTAATAGTAGCTACTAGATTTAATATTTAAATTTCAGGAATAATTATGATCGAATATTTTCTACAAATAGTTACCTAATATATAGTTCATCTAGTCCTCTTATAATACTCTGTAATATCGACATATAAATAAAACAGAGAAAATATTAGTCATGCAAATAAATATATCATTACATACATAACACAAAATCAGGGCATAGGGTGTAGGTGTATGTGTATGGTAGATTACACTTTTATACAAAAAGAGCGAAGAAGATAATTTTAGCAGGTGGAATAAACATATAACTAGTTTACTGTATCAAAGAAGATTACTCGGTTTTCTGAGGTTTATATCCGCCTACAGTATAAAAGAAGAAAAGGTTATTTTGAGGACAGAGTCATTTAGGTCCGACAGGGAGATAAATCTATGTTATTCAGAGCTGAAAGAGGAACAAAAATATTATGAATACAAACAAAAACATACAAATGAACCAGGTAATAATAATGAACTTCGTTGTGATGTTTGCCGGTGCATCAAAGAATCTCGTGTATTTGTAAATCGATACTTTTTTTATATATAAATAAGGGCCTGCTTGGAGCAACTTGTATGGTCGCTTGATTTATCCCCTGAAAATCATAGGTGTTTTTGCTTTGTTACTGTGCTACTTATTGTATTTTTTTGAAATGCTGAACTATATTTTACTTGATTTTTAATTTGATATTGATATACTTCTAAAATTCTCATAAACACTATGGCACGTATTCCTGAATGGTGTTTAGCGAAACCACAGTTTAACTGAACATCCACTGTCCATGAATGATACGCACTGTTGCCGCTTTCAAGCGGGCCAGTTCAATGAGCTGTGCTGTTGACGAGACTTAAAACCACGGTTTAGCTAAACACGTTTCTGGAATACGGGCCTATATGTTCTGGAGAATAGATAATTCTACACATCTTTTAAAATGCTTGATTTTTACTGTATTTTTGCCAAACACTAGGTTTGTTCGAATGCTTCCTATTTCATTCAAAGACAAAGGTATAATAGTTTACAAAAGGTGAAACAATGTAATTAACAAAAGAAGTGTCGAATTAATCTTAATGTATAAAAAACACATGTAAATAGAAGTAGGTGATAGTCGATTGTCTTCTACGAAAGCAAAGCAGCCAATGTTTCTTTATTTTTTCTCTTGCACGTATAAACAAGAATTGTTGCGTATTGCAAACTCTCAAATGGGGATTATCTACACTTAAGAACTCCACTGAATAGAATCGGCTTGCAAAATGATTTTTATGTATTTACAAAACATTTTAACTATGATATCAAGCGGATTTATATTGCGGCTAAAACTTACTAACTTTTAAACTACAGTAACAAGAGCATGCGTAGTTAGGATTCCGTAAATTCAGAGTATTAAATTAAATAAACTCATATTCGACTTACACAATAATGTGTTCCTTCACCTCTCTTTGACTCAGAGTTTACCTCTGCTCGCAAAAATCAATTGAAACCTTGAACCTAACTACCTACTACGTTTAATCTCACTAATGCATTTACATAGATTCTTATCAACAAGCACTTTTCCATTCCAAGGTTACGACGTTTTCTGCACAGATGGAATCTGATCTGCAATGTGTGTAATTCAATAAAACGGTGTTCATCATACAACCATTTCGCGAAATGTTTTCTCGAGCTGCTCTTGAAAATCAAACTCGCAAAACATAAGCATTTGTAAATTGAAGGGACTGTCCTAGATTCTTCCCGCTACTTTTCTACCTACATATTTTTACATTAAATGATTGAACATGCTTATAGTACATGTATTATAAACTGTCAATAGTTTTCCCTCTGTGGAATATATGAGAAAATTGCATTTATTTAGCAACTTTATATTTTTTTCTTCGGAAAGAATGGTATGTAAAAACGTTTCTAGTTTTAAATCTAATACATTTCTTGTTTAGTCAAACGAATTATATTTGATTAAATTATTTATCTCTTTAGTGAATTCTGTTTTGAAACTTTGTTCTTTAAAATTTAAATCTAGGATTTATACATACAAAACCTGGATAAACACACCACCATCACAAAATGATATATTGGAAATTAATATATCCATTTATGGGTAGATTTTTTACGTTTTTTGGTTACACTTATAAATCGATATTTTCAAATTTGTAAAGCAAAACTCATTTATAATGTTGAAGACTATTGGTAAGCACAAGAACGTTACACATTTTTTTTTCAATGCTATTTAAAAATATCAACGAAAAGAATAAGCATAACTATTCTTTACGTTGATATTTAAACAAAAAATCTAGTTTGATCAGTACGATGTGTAATTTTAAGCATCAATTGATGTTTTCGTTATTCCATTTAATATTGCATAACATAACGAATATGGTAGAATGCTTCACGATTTGTTTCTAGTCTACAATTTGTGAACTTGTACTATACTTATATATTTAAAGTATCAGGATTTTCCCCCCTAAAAATGTGGCTGGTGCATTGCAAAGAACAATAACTCAACTTCTTAATCTAGGCCCTAAAACAACGAAACAAAAAACTTGAAAAGAAAAGAATAATGGACAAAAACAAATAAAGAAGAGGAATTATTCATTGTTAATATCCGACTTAGAAATAAGTTTTCCAATAGACTTGCTGAATTTGAAGTATAGTACAAAGAGCGTTTATGATGAATTGGTGAAGCGTTTATGAAGATGTTAACTTTTTTTAAAAATAAATCACGCATTTTCACAAACAGGAGCCGTTAGATAGAACACAATGGTCAAATAAGGGTCAATTACCGCTCGTAGCTTGTCATGATGGTAATTGTGGCCAAACATCAGATTAGTTGAATGTGAATGTATACAATCGCATAAACATAGTAATTAACATCCAAAAAAACCCCATTATGATGCTTAATCATTTAAACACTATTGATACCTTAGGATACAAGTAAATGTGTACTTATTTTACCATTATTTAAACATGAGATGAGACATTTAAAAGAAGCAATAGCTATACAAGAATTAGATCAAGCTAAAGTAATTGCTTACGACCCTACTGAAAAATATTATTAGGTTGATTTATTTTGACGGTGAAATCCCGTACAACGATTTAACTTTTGCAAAATAAATTGTACGGTAAGTGTTCGTAGTTTAACGTCGTCCCGGTTATTTTACGTTCAATGTTTTCCATGTAATGTTATGGAAATTGATTGAAAATCATAAAAACGGTCCTTTTGTACTTTCTCTCTTACAAACTTGCTCATCGATATTTGTCAATATTTTCGTGAACGATAAATCTAATCCCCGTCTTGTATATGGTAGGCTCCTCGTTATTTTTATATTACCTTGTAGTACCGTTTCTTGCTAACGTTTATGGACAGAAATTTAGTACATATAAAACTATAGAAAAGCAAGGGCTACTTTTACCTTATTTGTGGTACAGGACGAAATACTGTTACAGTCGTAGGGTTTAGGTAAATACACTAACCGTCCTAGAATAAGCTATTTTACGAGATAGAAACATGTCAAAGGAGCAGTGACTCTCAGTATATTTTGTATATATATTTAAGTAAAGGACAAGTTGGTAAAATAGGTCGCATTGTATGAACTCAGTATCTTGAGGGTGAAGCTTTATAGACTAGATTACTTTGAATTGAATTAAATAGATCTCACTTACAGACAACATTAAGAAAACAATGTCTAACATTAAACCAATTAAGCCACTTTGAATTGATTTCTTTCATTAGTTAGAACGAGGGATTTGTTGGATATCGTGTATTTACCGAGCAAAATGAATATTTTTGTTCAAAATGATATGTGTACATGATAACGAATCTTATTTCATGTAGGTTTGCATATCAGCACGCTTTTTTAACTGTTTAACCAGTTTTTATGTTCTTTTTTCTTTTACTTCTGTTTGTTTACTTATTGGAGTTGTGACCATTAATAGCAAAATATACGATATGTTTATGTTACTTTATTTTCTAAATATTAATTACAAAGAAACTGTTAATAGAGTAGAAATATATTTTAGTGTATTGAATTTAAAATCGTTAGGATGTAAGATTTGCCAAAGCATCTCATTAGGTTACGCGAACTCGGACTGATTTTCTGTATAGGTAAAATGCCACCGTTGCCATGCACAATAGAAGATTTATACGAACATTCAAGTTGTCGGATTCAGTTACAATGTTGAAGAACAATCAAGCCCGTAGCGTAACACAAATATCGATGTCTTTGAATCTGTTTCGATAAAGCAGTTTTAGAGAATAAAGTTAAGTCATTGGATTTGCCGTATTTGAGTGATTTTACATCCGTATCTAGCGTAGACTTTTCAAACCAGCGATTTTGTTTTGCTCTTGTTGTGTCAAAATTTGTAACTGTGTAGTTCATAAAATGACAAAACCAGTTAGATGTTTCAACACTTGATATTACGTGTAAGAAAATATCTTATAATCGTGGAACAGAAATTATTAATTACAGAAACTTTGAGGAGATAATACCAGTAATCAATACCTCCTCGAAAAATAATGTTCATTAAACTTTTGCAAGTTATAATAATAATGATTGTTAGTACAATAATCCTCTGTTATTCGATTACGTTGCATGACAAACATGGTTTTAAAAGAAACAAATCTATTCATTTGTATTCTTTTTATCAGTTGTACAACTCTTTATACTTTGTTAAATAAAATTTCTAAAAAAAAAATTGAAAGCGTCAAATCTTGAAACATTTACAAACTTTATTATTTACACTCTAAAAATTATTTCACAGTTCATTGTTGAGTAAAATCTTACTCAACATTGAGTAAAATCTTACTCGGTTAAGTCAATATTACTCAATGTTGAGCACATCTTACTCAATGTTGAGCACATCTTACTCAACGTTGAGCAAAGTTTACCCAACGTTGAGTAAGATTTTACTCAACAAAATGAGATGTGACCGTTGAGTAAGTTTTTACTCAACAAGAGTAAGATAATTTTAAGAGTGTATGTATTTGACCAGCCCCTCCCCCAAAAAATATTGTTATTCTGAAAATGATGTTAATCAAACCTATGATAAATACATGTCTGGGTTGGTGAACTTACACTGTTAAATGTTTTTGATATCCCGTGGATTTGTAGATACTACAGATACAAAATCGATTTTCCAAAAAGTGGCATCAAGTCAACTGTTCTCAGAGGATTTAAGAATTCGGATAACAATGATGTGTTTTAGAGTATATAACATTACTTGAAAAAAAAAACCACTTATAAAACCCAAACAAATTCATTCTTCAATATCCTCGTACCGTGAATTTTCTCGAAAAAACTAGACGTTAAACATTAAAAAATGTGCGAATCTTGTCAAGAATTGTGCTTAGAAACTGGGAAGCAATATCACATAATCGCACTGCCGAGTGAAATGCAATATATTGTAATATCAAATCAGTGTTACCAAAATGAGAGTGTCTGTAAATATTAACGGTATTCAATCCAGAGTGAGATATTGTTTACAGGAGTGTGAGTTATCGAACATGCAAAAATGTTGATGTAGCACTCCTGACTCGACTAAGAGGAACATAGTATATGTGTTTTGTTAATGTGTTGGTTTTTTTTAGGCAAATCCAGGCGACGGAATGTACTCTTGCCAGGTACTCTTTTCTTTTAGTACATTTTATAATTATGTTTGCTAGTTGGCAGATATTAAAATATTAACAGGTTACTGACGAGAGTATAATACATTTGGTAAGTTTGTACTTGCGATTAGCGAATATCGTTATTTAGCTTAATCTAAATTGTTCTCCAGGTAACAACAATGAAAACAACAAATAAAAGAATATCTAAAAACTGCATCACTTCGGCCACAAGTACTGAAATCTACAAAGTTGATACCATCAAAGATAACTAACTGCTGCACTTATTAGAACATTTTGTATCTGTTAGTTTGTACTGGTTCATGACTGTCAACATAGTGTATATTCTTAAATATCCGTGGTGTACTGAAAATGACCAAATCAGTATCATTAATTCTTCACAGATAACACTAAAATAAGCGTGATTCTTTGTGTTATTGATATTTGTAAATATTCTTGATATCCGGTAAACTTACTGAAAAGTGAATAGAGAAACAAAAACACATTAATCATCCGTTAGTATGCTTATACCATTAATCTTTCAAATACACAGACGTTACACAATCGACATTGTGCGAATCTTATCACGGATTGTGCTCATAAAGGGGAAGGCAATTTTACATCATCGCACTACCGACTGAAACGCAATATATAGTAATATCATATCAGTGTTATACATGTGTGGGTGTCTGTAAGTAATAATAATACTCTAGTCATTGCATGAGACTGTTTATAGGAGGAGCAGATTAAATAAGATCGTTGATGTTACACCTTTGGCACGAATAAATGTGATTTTCTTGGTTTGCTTATATTTTAAAATTGATTTTTGTTTTACGATTTTTACTTTCATTTTTTTGAGCATTTAAAACCGTGAGTGTTACGATAACCTAACATCAAAAGTGTGATCGTTCTTATTTTTATTGAAAAAAAGACGCACTATTACTCAGAAATGAAATTGTTGCTCGAAAACAATTCTCTTAGCTTCAAATTCAAGAACAAAAACATTTCTCGAAGTATTAACTAAAAGAACTACTGCCATTTTGCATTTAACTCAATATTCAATCGCCTTAACCAAAACGACAATGGGTATTATCATGGACACTGGTATTCAATACATGGAATTTGAATAATTACGTTTTACAAGTTAATAATTATAAGCTCTACTACTATCAGTAAAAACTGTCGTTTTTGCTGACCAATTGTCATTATTATTTACCATATTATCCTGCCAGATTGTTTAATTTCGATGTTAAAAACGGGGTTCATTCCTTTACCTTGATGACATTGACTCAGTTACGGATATATGACAGTAATCTTACAGAACTTGAAATAATCACAAATATTTTAATATACCAAGGTTTACTTTGAAATATTATTAAAACCACTGTTTTAAAGACAAAACTCAAACTGGGTACGCCACTAATTATTATTCTATGGCCATCAAACATGTCAAACGAACGTCCAAAAATTGCATTTAATTACTAAGCCGGTCTAACACATCATGCACACAGACGTTACATTTTCGGAAATTCACAATTTATATCAAGAATTGTTATTGGGATTATTTACATCATCGCCCTACCGAATAAAATGCAAATATGGTAATATCATATCAGTGTTTTCAGTGTTATACCTGTGTGGATGTCTGTAAGTAATATAAGTACTCCAGCCAATAGTTTACAGTTGTTTAATTACCCCAAATTGAAAAAACAATGTCATTGTGATTATGACGTACATGTAGATTTTGATTTGCTTTTTCATTTTATGTTTTGAAATTTTGTCCCTGCAAATTTACGTTACAGATATATATTCACTACTAAGTATTAAACTTGTAAACAAGCGTGGGTGGTGATCTCTACATCGATTAATAGTACCTATATTTATAAATAACAACACAGGGGAGCTAAGATTAAGACAACCTATCATCATCATACGTGGGATGGCTGTCATAAATTTGGATAGATCATGAAAGTAATATTAGATTTTGCTTAATGAAAAGTATGATTTAAAGGTACAATAATTGTGATTCAAATTCTAGTATAATAGTTCTTTCATAAAGTACAGAAGCTCAGTATGGGAACATTTTAATTAAAAAGACATTCAGCATTATATACATGGATTTTGACAAACGACGTGTTATTTTCGACTATGCTGGTTTATAGATTGATGAATTAAGTTATGCATAGACTCATCTACATCATATCACGTTTTATATTTATTAACCGTATCATAATAACAAAATCTTCAATATCTTGAAGATATTACATGCGATATTCAAACCTTAGATTCTTGAACTTTACCTTGACAGCAATGATTCAGCTACTGATATATTATTTGCATCATTTCAATATGAATAACAATAGAACGTTTTGTACGCATTTGACACTGGAACAAAAACATATGCTTGAGAATAAGATCCAGTATTAATGAAAGCCTATACGGTAAAGGAAAAGAATCAGATCCCATTTCTTTTCTTAGGCTTCCTTATTCAAATCCATCCCGTGATAAAACTTTCCAAATTTCAAAATAAGCAACAAATCACCAGACATAATGAAATCGTTCGACGTTATACATCAAATATTCATGTTTGGCCAAGTTGCTAAACTCTTATATAATGAATTCTTCTGCTATAATGTGCTCTGATTCTTTATTTCAATGAATTAATTAATTGCTTGCTTCTTTAGTCCCTTATGAACGATATATGTATATCTACACCATCTTGGTTAATATAGTGTAGTCCTGGTTATCTTAGTCAATAATCAAATAAAAAAGTCATAGGATGATGTAAAGCAACTATTTATTAAAGATGGAAGATCATCATTTACAATCAGTTTCTTTCCTTTCTTCTACAATAGATTAGACATATTTTGACCTATCGGTTTGAAGTAATTTCATTATCGTAATATTAAGATAAAAGAAACTCTATCACTCTCATAAATTAAACTTGTTTGAAAATTTGTACATGTAAACTGAAACGTTTAAAACCTCTTAAACAACTTAGTTTGAAACTGTAGGACAGTTTTAAATGTATTCTTTAATTTGTATTTCTTCAAGTTCCCTAAAATGACTGTATTTCCTTAAGCATAATTGACATTGTACTGTTTTTTCCACAAGACACTTTTCCTCTTTTTTGACTTGTAGTAAATTCCGGTTGCAAAACAACTAGAAACCGTAAACCTAGCAATCGGCTACTTCCAATTTCGCTAATGCATTTACATAGATTCCTATCAACAAGCACTTCCAAGGTTAAGACGTTCACTGCACTGATATAATCTGCTATGCAATGTGTGTAATTCAATAATTTTTTTTTCTGTTCTATCAAATTGCAAAATATAAGCATGTGCAAAGAAAGTATACTTTTCCACACCAATCAAGTGTTTGAGTTTGATAAGTGTATAGGTCATTTCACTCATATTTGAACGTATGAAATCTATTATATGGATAAAATGTTTTCAAACATTTATCAATTATTTATTTTTATTATTCTTCTGCTATCTATGTGTCGATTAAATTATTAAAGAAGATGGAATATTTTTTTTATATATAGCTAGTATTCCGTAATAGTACACTTTCAAAAAATCGTTGAAAAAAAATAAATGTCCGATTTTCGTCGAGTAGTTTGCTAATAAATTAAGAAATTGACAATTCTAACATGCCCTGTAAGTTTCAAGTCCATATCATGCATATATTTCAAAATGGCGATTTAAATTTTTTCGAGGTGGCAACCACCCCCTACCCTCGGACTTTGACGGCCTACCGTAACCCCACCCTAGCTATGTGGTAGCCCGATTTTTTTCATCAAAATGACCGCAAAGAATGTAAAAACAATTACCTTAATGCTTGGGGTCGCTTTATTTTGCGTTTTGGAGCATTCGGCGATTTTTGCAACACTTTTTAAAATTATAACAGGTAAGGGACAATCGCATTTTTTTTTTATTTATCAAGCAAAAACGATAAAATATATTTTAAAATCTTGTTAAACACCAAACATGTGCCGTCAGCAAACCCTTTGAATATAATTTGTTGGGAAATATCATTGGATTTTCAAACCTTTTGAAACAAAAAAACAATTTTGGGCAGATGTATTTATGAAATCAACCATGCCCAAGAGTTCAAGTGCTTTTTTTCTTTATCAATGAAACAAATTGGAATCCTCAAGTTGTTTTATTCCTCCACGACTAACACACTGTGACTGCAAGAAATGAGGTATGAAAAGTGCATCTCCCAAGACACAGTAAATTGGATTTGCGAAAGTGGCGTAAACAGAACATCCTAGTTAACTTGCATATATTCTGTTGACTCTGCATGACTTGTAACAATTCATGGATTTACCATAAATCCTTTGCAAATGCAATTGACTTTATTGATGTAAATTTTTCCGTGACGAATAAAGTTAGATGTGAAATATTTCCATTCTAAGATAATATGCAAGATGGCTATGGAAACTTATTGTTGTTAACCATTCGTCAAAGGTCGAATAACTAAGACTCCTACATCGTTTATGTACGATGTAGGAGTCTTAGTTATTCGAAACAGAAAAAATGCGAAACTAATCGGAATGGGGACAATATTACTCAAACTAATCCTTAATCCTCTAAGAAGGCTGTGAACTTGTTCTGACTATAGTAAAACAATTATAAAATTAAGATAATGAAACAATCAACGTATACAAAGTAATGTAAATAAAACAAGATTTTGTAAACTTTGCTTATACATGAAACAAACCACCATTTTAACTCTCAGGTTATTACATGCCAACACACATGTCAAACACTGTGACCGCAAGAAATGAGGTATGAAACATACGTCTCCCAAGATACACAAAATTGGATTAGTAAAAGTGGCGTAAATAGAACACCCTAGTGTTATTGCATTGAGTCTGGTCTGTAGACATCTTACAATTCAAGCATTTACTAAAATATGTTGAGAAATGATAGACATGTAACCTAGTTCATACTTTAGTAACATACTTGAGTAAAATTCATAGATTACAAAAGTTGGCATTAAGAACAATATCATTTGAGCATTATAGATGCCATGCTAATCCGTTGTTCAAAA
>JXSR01S024306.1:32264-45126 GCA_000969725.1 Ophiothrix spiculata
TTTTTGGAATTTAGAAACAAATGTCAAGGAACGGTTTTCTCAAATTTTTGATTTTTGTCTTATTTTTTGAAAATTGCCATTTTGGTGGCAGCGGTGGGATTTGTTTACATTTTTGACCTATTTCTGGCATTTTTTTTAAACTAAGAAAATATCAAAAATTTGAGAAAACCGTTCCTATACATTTGTTTCTAGTTTATATAGTTTATACAATTAGTTTGAGAGTTAGAGTACAAAAAACATTTATGCTATTTGAAGGTCTACCCAAGCCTTAAGATCGATTTCAAGTGATAAAACACATCGAAAATGCCTCCTACATGTTTCTTCTTTTCTCATTTTTTTTATTTATAAATTGCCTGGTACAAAAGTGAGTGACATTTATTCCAAATGAAGACTAAATAAAAAACACCTCTCCATCCTTAATTGAAATAATCATTTTTTAATTTAGTCTTCATTTATAAATTGCCTGTTACAAAAGTGAGTGACATTTATTCCAAATGAATACTAAATAAAAAAAATCTCTCCGTTCTTACTAGAAAACTTAAATGTCGATCGACTCTGGGCACAGGAAACGTCAATTGTGATCCGGATCGGTCATAAGTTGACTGAACCCTCTATCTGTATCTATTGTTTGACACCTGGCTCCGTTACAAAATAATTAAGAATTTAAGTAAGTAAGACAGTAGTAAAATTAGGTACAAGCTTACTGTCAACCGCTAAATTTTGAAAAATGACAATGAATATTTCACAAAAGGGATTTTTTCGACCTTACGGTGGTTTAGAGTTGGAAAGTAATATTTAGTTTAAAATACCCGAAAGTAAAATGATTTACTCAATTGTTTAAATTCTTGTTTGAATTTCATGGGACATCAAAATACGGCTCCAACTAATAAGGCACTACTGCATTTTATTGCCACTAGAATAGAGTCGACGCTGGGTGCTCGACACTAGCCCCTAACCCTCAGAAATAAGTGGCCACCAAAATTGACAAACATCAATTGTGGCAGATGTACAGAAGTTGCTTATGAATACTATTAACTTCTATATAGTTTTCTTCATTGTGATTCAATTTTTGGCCATTAGAATCTAGCGTTGGGAGCTAGCGTCGACACTATTCGAGTGTCAATAAAACGTAGTTAAGCCTAAGTTGATGCAATATTTAAAAGAGAAGGTCATAATAGTGGCTCTACAAATATTTTCCTGGACTAAATTAGAGTAATATTTCGAGTTTAAAACACAGTTTTTTATATTTACCACTTGACTTCATTAAATAATAAGCAATAATAATATTAAAACTGGTGTGATCGTGCGACAAAATGCATGTAAACAGATAAAGATTTGTCAGAATTTAATGGAAGTAAGTTCTTTCACATCATAATATCGAATAGAAATCAAGAAAAGACATGACTGTTGTCACAAACATGTGTTATTCTTATTCATGATCAATGTTATTGTTTCTGAACCCATTCTGTATTTTTAAAATGAAATATTCTATTCTTATCAAATACATTGTCATTGTTTATTTAGGAATTGTGTAATCGCTTCGCATACTCAATGCATTAGTAAATATATTTGATATGAGCTCCTTGGTATATCGATTTCACCTAGTAAAAATAGTACCTGCTCTAAATAATGTAATGTTTCTTACAAAAGAAATAAGCATCTGTTCGATAATTAAGTCGATATCAATTTGTGTTCTATCATGTTGAAACAACCCAGTGAATTCTGTTATGAATTCAATGGCAGCGTTACAGACTAACACACTGTAAAAGACATATCTGTTTCCGATTTCAACATGTTTTTGGTTTGTATATATATTAAATAAAGATTACATTTCCTACAGCAGAGACATCGAATACGGCAAATAACACTGATGATAATTAATGGTAACTGGCTTACTGGTACTGAGGAGAATATAATAGCACTTTTTTAACTAACATGTGCTTCTTTGGAAATTTATGTTAAACATGACACAATCTTAGTTTTATTTATATACCACTCTTGAGTAAAGTTATTTGAAACGATATGGAGATTTATACATAATTAGAGTTTCATCACCAAATTCTTTTGACTGTCTTAAACAAGTCTGCTCTCGTTTTAATCTTTTTTTTAATATATTTTCCATACAAATGCCGATTTTTTTTAAATTTATTTTGGTAATTATGACGTCGTAGTCATATAATGAAAGGTGACCTTGATTTTGGTATAAATGAAACGGAAGGTTGATACTCGCTTTTTGTTTTTGTTTTGTTTGTAACAACCCCCGCGCCCTCTCAATATAATGTTCTTGTTAAAATTACTAAAGAAAATCAAAGATAACATACACAATTTTTTAAATAAATATGTCGCAATTTTTTGAACAAGTTTGTATTTCTACATCTTATTTTAAATAGACAAAATGTCCAATGAAACAATTGACTGTCCACTCCAACCACTGCAATAATTGTAATGATGTATATATTCAAACTTTACCTATCAACACACATCAGGACGATCCATGTCATCAAGAAGGCTAACAAATCTACAGCCTGTCTGTCTTTCAAACTTTACGAAGTAGAAGATTTTTAGAGGTCAAGTAAATGCTGTTTGAAATGGGCTACTTGCAGTGTTTACTATAACCAGTTTATTGAATGTCTGCTCATTTGCCATTCATTTCTGAATATTTAACGTCCATATGTGTTTAAATTTACGTACTACAAGCGTCCAAAAGCGTTTGATCTAAAATTCAAAATATCTCTAAACAAGATTACCGGTAACGTTTTAATATTCTCAGATATTATCGATTATCAGATCTTGAATAGATAGTAACATCGAAGTTTACGTTTCTTGGTGTTTTAACAATAATTTACAATGAATGATGAATGAGATTCCTTAAATTACCGGTTTATTGGAGAACAGCCATTAAGGTGAAATAAAAGAAGCACAAAACGTAATACATGACGTATACTTTTCTTCCATTTTATAGGAAACTCAAGTGACATAGCAATCAATAGCACTTGACTTTGTTTTCTTAAGTAGTAAATGACCATCGCTTTGTTAGAAGGAGCCTTGACTTGAAAGAGGCGCCATTTGACTCTTGTTCTTTTGGAGTATACATGTATAATGAAGGTTGCATAAGCTTTGCAGAAAAAAATACCTCACTCGCTTGAATACATTTTCAATCTTGCTTTAGGGTATATCATATACTGTTATACTGTAAGAAAGAGCAGTTCAATGACATTTTGTAGCAAATGGGGTAATGTGAATTGTGTACACTCTTGTTGATGTCAGGTAATTCATATATATATTTCTAGCATATGTCTTCCCAGGTCCATAAAAAAGGGATTTACCAATGTACTTCCATTTCATATTTGTCATGATGCCAGTTTAAGACTAGAGTGATTCAAACAATTCATTACTGTGTCGCTACTTCCGTATTCAATGCCTCTTGCGATCAATGTTGCGTTCATGGCGGCAAGACAACAAGCCCATGACCATTTCGGGTAAACTTGAATATTTAAAGTTCAAGAAACAATTATCTTTTTTTTGTTTTTATTATTTATGTCCCCGGGGACATAAAAAAATAAATGATATTGTTCCTAAAAGTAAATTGTTTAATTTTAAAAATAAAAACACATTTTCAGTAAAGCTATAATGCTTTTTAAAATAATTTACATTTTGGTATCATCGTCTCTTAAAAAAACAAAAAATAAAACTTTGCTCGGTAATTTTGATTCTATTATGATTTTTGTAGATTGAAAGGAGTTTTCTATAACTTTTTATACTTTTGTGTAATCGTAGCTAATAGACTTAATATTTAAAATTTCAGGAATTATTATGATCGAATATTTTCCATTCCATAAATAGTTACCTATATACAGAGTTCATCTAGTCCTCTTATAATACTCTGTAATATCGACATATAAATAAAACAGAGACAATATTAGTCATGCAAATAAATATATCATCAAATACATAAAACAAAATCAGGGCATTGGGTGTAGGTGTATGTGTATGGTAGATTAAACTTTTATGCAGAAGAGTGAAGAAGATAATTTTAGCAGGTGGAATAAACAAATAACTAGTTTACTGTATCAAAGAATTTTCGGTTTTCTGAGGTTTATATCCGCCTACAATATAAAAGTAGAAACGGTTATTTTGAGGACAGGGTCATTTAGGTCCGACATTGAGATAAATTTAGATAAATCTATGTTATTCAGAGCTGAAAGAGGAAAAAAATATTACGAATACAAAAAACATACAAATGAACTAGGTATTAATAATGAACTTCAAAGTCAGTGTCACATTAGTTTTGTATGTAATATATGGCTAACCAAATTAGAAGGAATTAAAACTAAATACGTTGTGGTGTCATCTCTGGTTGCTTGCTGGTGCATCAAGAATCTCGAGTATATGTAAATTCATACTTTATTTATAAAACTAAGAGCCTGCTTGGGGCCAACTTGTGATGTCGTTTAATTCATCCCCATAATATCATACGTATTTTTTGATTTGTTACTGTGTTCCTTATTGTATTTTCTTTTTTTGAAATGCTGAACTATACAGGGTGTGTCAAAAAGAAGTTTACAGTGATTAAAGTGCCTCCATTTCAAAAAGTATGACATATTCTCTAAATTTGTTTTTAATTATAAGTAAAATAGACCATTATCTTTCCATAACAGAAAAAATTACATATGTGCGACAACCAGAACGAAAATTATGGTCAATTTTGTAAATTGTAAATAAAACCCGTTGCGCAAAGTCAATAAAAAAATGACGGATCCTTATTTTGTTCCCTTTTTACGAAGACTAGCGAATTTTAACATTACCTGCAAGTCAGATTAGGGCTTTGTTAACAAAGTGTGACACTTTTTGGCAATTAGTTTTAAACATTGATCAAAAGATGTCGACCGTTTCGTTAATATCTTTGGCTTAAACTAACACTTATGGAAGAGACCTTTGGACATCAAACCAAGTGATATTGGAAAGCCATTACTGATGCCACGACAGTCGTGAATTTAGATATCTATGGAAGTTGTTTTCTTTAATGTGTGGACAGTGAAATAGCCTTGTAAATGAAGTGATAAAAATGGCAGACAATGGTCAAATATCCAAAGTTTATTCAAACTGTAATTACAAGGCAAAAATGGAAAGGATTTAGCCGCCAAACGTCATAAGTTATTTGTTTCGTCCTATTTGATCTTTTGTTTAGCTAAAAGATGGTACCTTCAGTCAAAAGTGCAAGTGTGGAACCAGGCAATCTTTGCACAGCTGATTTTATTTACATTTTACAAAATTGACCATAATTTTCGTTTCGGTAGTCGTACGACTGAAATTTTTTCTGTTATGGAAAGATAATGGTCTCTATTATTTATAATTAAAAACAAATTTAGAGAATGTATCATACTTTTTGAAATGGAGTCAATTTAATCACTGTAAACTTCTTTTTGATACACCCTGTATTGTACTTGATTTTAAATTTGATATTGATATACTTTCGTGAGAGTCGAGTAAATATCTTATTATTATGTATATTACTGATGGTCGCACAAAGTGCAGTATGTTCTTCAAAATGAAAGAAAGATTAAATTAAAGTTAACTGTAAGGTTCAACCGAACTTCATGATAGTTTTATATTAAAGTTTTCGTAAAACCAGGTTTTGGAAAAAGATTGGGTTAAAAAAGGCGTCTGTTTTCTTGTATCGGACATTGGCTCCTGTTTATCAAAATAATTAAGTTCAATTGGTATGTCCTGTCCAAGCAAAATGAAGGTATACATTTTCTGATGTAACAGGTCAGGTTATTTGTATCACTGATCTCTAATCCGTAAATATTTAACTTCTGCAAGCAGGTGAGGCATTAATATAAACAATATCATTTCATGTGAATGTCTGATTTAAGTATAGCGAGTATTGAATTACAATGATTATTCCTGAAATTAATTGCCGCCCTTAATAAACGCATGAGATAACCATTTTTTCTGTTGAAATTTTATAGCTGTAAAAAGAACAAGAAAGTCCCATTTACATTTTTAAGACTCTTTTCTGCTGTGGAAATTCCCAAAAATCGCATTTTGCCGATACAAAACATGGAAATTCACATGTGTTTGACAAGTCTGGGGATTCCCGAATTTTGAAGATAAGAAAAAAAAAATAGGATAAAATGTTCCATCAATTTTTGAAATAGCCCCAAAAGTTCCAATCAATTATCTCTGGAAACGAAAGTATTAGTAGTATATAGTATATATATTCTAATTTCATTTTAATCCTTGTGACCATAATTAACTTTTCTCTTTTCTGTGTCAAATAGGCGTTTTCGCTATGTTTATAAGGTGGTGTTTCAACTAAAACGTGATACGTGAATTGCATAAATGACGAATAAATTACATTTCGTTGTAATCCACATGGGTTTAGCGAGACACACTACTATACCCTATTCGATATATATAGACAGACACTACGTGCTCCTGTTTTAATATGTACCGGTACCGACTGAAGACATTTGTGCATACGCATGCCCAAGTAAGTGTATCACATGGTAGCTTACTCATCTTCACAGGAACTCATCTTGCTTTCAAGATTTTAATTAAGTATAAGCAAGGTTTGAAAATTTACTATAGGGCCAATGTTGAATGAAACTGTTTACTTTGTGATTGAAGAGCTAATGATCATTTACGAAAAGGCCATAATGATTAAAACTTCTAGTTTAGTTTACAAGTTTTGTTGAAAGCATGCATCATTATTGCTATTGCTAGAAATACTGGCAATTGCATAAAACATAAATCTGTAAATTACTGAAATTAATAGATCCGTGTTCACCCGCACATTTTAAATGAAAGAGCGTCAACTGCACCGGGAAACAATATCATTGTTTTCAATTTTCCATTTTATTTCTAAGTGTTAAAATAACACTCGCTAAATTGAAGCATACTTACGACATCGCTAAAAGTCGTAATTATGCTTAAGTGACTTTAGGGAAATTTCTGGCATTTTTGTTTTTGAATGCATGTTTTTTATTATTATTATTTCCTTTTGTGATAAAATAACTTTCAATTTATATTAGATAATATAAAATAACATAGTTTATTCATAAAATAGTTTATGTAACAAACACGGAAATTCTGTGTTAAATGTTACAAAATGTATTTAAATTACAAAATAAAAAATACTCTGTAATACAGATGTCATATAAAAATCTTATTCCGAAAATTAGTGGTTGATATAGTAAATGTAAAATACTTTTCCATCAATTAATACCCGTGTCAATCCTTTTTGAATCTAAGTGTTACAATATCTAGAATTAAAAAAAATCAGGGAAGAATATCGGAACTTAGTATTATTTTTCTTTCTTTTTCTTTCTTTTTTTCCATATACTATGGCTGACTTAATGTGCACTGCTGGAAATCGTTTACATAGGTAAGACGCAAACTGATTTGTTTTTGTATAAGGGGCGCACCATTTGATTTTTAGGGGGGGGCATGGAAGTTGGTGTCGAGTCAGGTGTTTTTTTAGCCACCAAAGGCGGCGAGATTTTTTTTTTCGCCGCCTACGGCAGCAAAGTTTTTTTATTTCATTTTTTTATGTTTTTCTTTACTTTGTAGTAGTTGGGTTTAAAGTTGTTTTTTTCTTACTCTTCTTTGGGGGAAGATTTTTTTTCGCTGCCTTCGGCGGCAAAGGTTTTTATTTTACATTTTTTATGTTTTTCTTTACTTTGTAGTAGTTGGGTTTAAAGTTGTTTTTTTCTTACTCTTCTTTGGGGGAAGATTTTTTTTCGCTGCCTTCGGCGGCAAAGGTTTTTTTTCTTCCAAAAAACATCCATGCCCCCCCCCCCCCCTGAGAATCAAATGGTGCGCCCCTAAGTGGTTGTTTGATTTATAAACGTAGTGTTTTATCTGGTGTTTGTGTTTCAATAAAGGAATTGAAACACCATTCAAGCCATATTGCACGTCTGTCACACCGCATATACTTATATTAATAAAACAAGAAAGTACGCCGTATCTGTCTATTTCCATGAAAATGTTTAACGGTTGCTTTAGTTTTACTAACGGAGTGCAAATTTGTACCTGAACAGCAACAACGTTGGTTTAAGTATTGAATGACATTTTATATCTGCATGCCATTTACTTTGAGAACCAGAACGAAAATACACTCAAATATTGAGAGGGGGAATCGTAATAAACGTAACACAATTTAATGGTCATTTGATTGTTTTTACTAAGGTAAATTTGATACAACTTGATATGTTGCTTGGATTTGAAGTTTATATAATATTTCATGAATTAAACACATTCACACATTACCACCCCTCATATATCCAAAGCCCATATACACCACACACAATAGTAATGTACAGACTAATTCAGAAACATTAGTGAATAGTGTTGAAATGCAATGGCTTGTCCCTTGCTGATACTGATTGTGTAATTTGTATATAAGTTGTAGATGAACTCAGTACTAATTAATTTGAGTTGAGGCTATTAATCTAATAGTACAGCTTTTTATCGACTATTCCAAGCATTTGTAGCATTAGTACATTAAGGTATTGATCGGCATTGCACTAGACATGATCAATTTAGAGAGCTTACAACTCAATGATTGAAAAACATTATTACGAAAGGAAATATGTGTATACATGCAGCAATAGGTTTATTCAATCATGTACTACAGGTATATTACAAAAAGTGTGAAACACCCACAGTTCCACAACACATCATTTATTAAAATTTCTTTTAAATTTATAAAATACAAATTCAAATCGGTTCAAATGTTATAAGTGTTACCGTCTTTCTGAAATGGTGACTTATCAAATGTAAACATATTTTGACAGTCTTTAATAATTACAATAGTAAGATTAAATATTTTTTTACTTATATAATAATAATCATAATAATGGCATTTATATAGCGCCTTTTGACCGAATAGGAAACAAAGCGCTCGTGATTCGCTGCAGGTAGATCGTCACAACCATTTCACTTCACTTAGAAGTGCTTCCGTAGAGCACATTCTATCGGTACTTCGGTTGTAATATTCACCCTTTGTGCAGCTTCCCATAGATTGTAAAATTTAGGCTGGAAACTTTAAATAAAATTGTTGCAAAAAATGGTCAGACGAGGGTTAAATTGTATATGAATAAATATCTAAACTCCTGTTCAAAGCAATTTTATTTACAACCAAAATTATCCCAAATTGAACTGTATGAATTCAACAAGTAATATCAACTTGGCTTTCCATGGGAAATTATCGCAATTAACAATAAGCGTGTTTTTGTAATAAGAAAAGTATTTTCAACAAGTGTATTCAAATCATCTTCACACATAAAGTAAACCCACTTTAAAAAACAAGAGGTTAAATTTAGACATTTCGGCGCCAATTGACCAATACTTAGGCATATTGAACCGTATGAAATTTAAACAAACCATAGAAACGACGTCATGAAACCAGAAACCACTTTCATATCGTATCTTTTTCATAAACGTAATTTCCGTAAATTTTGAATATTCAAGGATCTTTCAATGCTAATTAAAATATTAACGAAAAGAATAATTATAATTATTCTTTACGTTGATACTTTTAAAAGTCTAGTTTGATCAAACGATGTGTAATAGATTATTTCGCTATTCCATTTTTTTGCAAAATATAAAAAATGTGATGGAACGCTTTATGGTTTGTTTCTAGTCTACAATTTGTGAACATGTACTTTTATATCTAAAGTGTAAGGAGTTTTTTTCCCCTTAAAATGTGGCTGGTGCATTGCAATGAACAATAACTCAACTTCCTAATCTATGCCCTAAAACAATAGAAACAAAAAAAATGTAGGCATCTTTTTTGAAAGGGTGCGCCCCACATACCCATGGTAGGTACATATCAGGTGTCGTTTGTTTAGATTTTGTGAGATCAGGAAGTCACGAGGAGTCGCGGAGCGTTGAGCGCGTCTACATGTACAAAGTTATTGCGATCAAGGAAAAATACTATTAGTATTAATGTTTGATTAATTTCTTGAGAAGAAAAGAATAATCATGATAATGGACAAAAACAAATAAAGAAGATGAATTATTAATCAATCATTGTTAATATGCGACTTTGAAATAAGTTTCCCAATATACTAACCGAATTGTAAAATAAAAGTATAGTACAAAGAGCGTTTCTGATAAATTGGTGAAGAGTTTAACCATTTTTCAAATTTCACGCATTTTTTCACAAACAGTAGCCGTTAGATGGTACACAATGTCCAAATAAGCATCAAATACCGCTCGTAGCTTTTCGTGATGGAAATCGTGGCCAAACTTTAGATTAGTTGAACGTTAATGGATACAGTCGTATATACTTATTCGTAAATATACTTATTAACATCACAAACGATAATACAATTATGATGCTTAATCATTTAAACACTAATGTTACCTTTGAATACAAGTAAATGTGTACTTATGTTACCATTATTTATACATGAGATGAGACATTTAAAAGAAGCAATTACAGGGAAAAGTTATTAGCAGCAGCAATAGCTATACAAGAATAAGAAAAAGCTAAAGTAATTGCTTAAAACCTAACTGAAAAATATAATTATGTTGATTTATTTTGACCGAAATCCCATTAAACACTTTAACTTCTGCAAAATAAATTTTACGGCAAGTTTCTGTAGTTTGACGTCGTCGTAGTTTTTTACGTTCAACATTTTTCCAATAATGTTATGGGAATTGATTTACATTTTTACTTTCCCTCGTACACGTACCAACTTAATCATCGAGGTTCGTCAATATTTTTGTGAACGATACATAGAATCCCCGTCTAATCCAATTGTTGATCGCAAAACTTGTAAGTATTGTTAATTCCCCTCACCACGAGTCGCCGTGGCTATTGGTTAACACGCCATACTACTACTAGTAATCAAGAAATCTGCTTATACGCGAAAAGTATTGTTCCAGGATCAAATTTCACATCATACTGGCTGTTTTTTACGGGAAGCTGTAAAATTACGGTAAAACGTGATTAATAAATTTAATCCGGTAAAATTTACGGGAAATATTTTTCTATGCCTGTTCACAACATTTCGTTTTGACAAACATATGTTGTTTGTGTCGACATATGTTTGTCTCGATTTACTATTTCTTGAGTAAAACATGCCCAATTAGACAAGTAAATAAGCAAAATGTATCACGTAAACAATAATATATTTCATTTACGTACAAGAAAGTATGTGGTATACTATTACATTATTTTCAGTCACAAATATGGCTGCAAGTCGGTCAGCATTTCCTGTGACCAATCAAAACTTTTTAGTGAGGCATATTTCATCAATCACAACCCAACTTTTAAATAACCTAGTATGTTCTCTTATATGGTAGGCTCCCCGTAAATTATTTATATTACCTTGTAGTACCGTTTCCTGCAAGGTTTTGCTAACCTTTATGGACAGGAATTTATATAAAAGCTATAGAAACGCAAATGCTACTTTTACCTTATCTGTGGTACAGGACGAAACACCTTGACAGTCCTGAGGTTTAGGTAAGTATACTAACCGTCCTAGAATATGCTAGTTTTACTAGATAGAATCATGTCAAAGGAGCAGTGCCTCTCAGTATATTTAAGTAAAGGACAACTTGGTAATATAGGTCGGATTGTATGAACTCAGTATCTTGAGGGTGAAGCTTTATAGACTAGATTACTTTGAACTGAATTAAATAGATCTCACTTACAGACAACATTAAGAAAACAATGTATAACATTAAACCAATTAAGCCACTTTGAATTGATTTCTTTCATTAGTTAGAACGAGGGATTTGTTGGATATCGTGTATTTACCGAACAAAATGAATATTTGCATACGTTTGCATAAGTTAACACAAGAGCACGCTTTTGTATCTGTTTAACCAGTTTTTACGTTCTTTTTTCTTTTACATCTATTTGTCGTACTTATTTGAGTTGTGACCATTAATAGCGAAAATTACGATATATTTATGCTACTACAGCAGAAGCATAAATATATCTACATACATATATCTCTAAATATTAATTACAAAGAAACTGTTAATAGAATAGAAATATATTTTAGTGTAGTTAGATAAAAGATCATTAGGATATAAGATTTGCCAAGGCATGTCATATATTAGGTCACGAGAACGCGGACTGATTTTCTGTACGGGTAAAATGCCACACAATTGAAAGATTTATACGAGCATTAAAGTTGTCGGATTCAATTACAATGTTACAGAACAAGGTAGCCCGTAGCGCAACACAAATATCAATGTCTTTCAATCTGTTTCGATGAGCCAGTTTTAGAGAGTAAAGTTAAGTCATTGAATTAACCGCATTTTAGTGATTTTGTTTTGTTCTTGTTTTGTCAGAATTTATGCTTGTAATTGTGTAGTTCATAAAATGGCAAAAGCAGGTAGATATTTCGACACTTGATGTTACGCGTAAGAAAATATTGTACAATAGTGGAACAGAAATTAGCAATTACAGAAACTTTTGAGGAGATTGGGCCAAATCATAGTCGGCCTCCAAACAAAATTTGTCCTACCAAACATTTGGTCGTGACGTCAAAATGACGAGTGGCTCCACACAAAAAACTTCAACACCGAGTTGAGACCAAATAAAACTTCGCGCTAGATTGCACATGTTATTGAATTACCATATACATTGGACCAAATGTTTGTTACCCGTTCATAGTTTAAATCCGATGGCAAATATTTGGTGACGTCACGACCAAATGTTTGGTAGGAAAATTTTGTTTGGAGGCCGACTATGATTTGGCCCATAATACTAGTAATCAATACCTCCTCCATGAAAAATCCAAATTGTACATTAAACTTTGGCAAGTTATAATAATAATGATTGTTAGTACCATAATCCTCTTTTATTCGATAACTTTGCATGACAAACATGGTT
>JXSR01S024308.1:1776-16395 GCA_000969725.1 Ophiothrix spiculata
CTGCATATAGTAATCCCTTAAAACACTGTTGAATGCATTTATTTGGAGCATGGCGGAGCGCTTAATGGAATGAATACGGTAATGTTTGTATGTAGCAACTATATGTAATTATATCTTAACCAGTATTTATGTTAATCCTGCCTTTAGTATATGTTCAATATTTTTGCTTTAATATTTTCAAACTGTATATTTTATTGAAACAGTTTTTTCTAACTCTATAAAAAATTATGTTTATTTTTTGGAAAGTACAAACTTGCACGGACGTTACTTTTTTGTCACAGTTGGTTGCTTTTGAAAGTGTGCCCCCATTCCAATTTTCAAAGTAGTGTTGTCAAAATATTTGTATTTTCTCATAATCTACAGTAAGTTTTTGAATTTTTACATTTTAGTCCCTCAGGTTGGGGTGGTTACTTCCGGGCATGTGCGGCTCCACAGGGTTAGTTTTTCACAATTTATCCCTAAACAAGAGTCTTGTTTTTGGATTTCTAAATTACTAAAATGGATCACATTTAGAAAATTGTGCAAAATTAAGATTGTGATTCTCAAAAATTGTGAAAAATTCTTAAAATCCGAAAAAATGGTTTTGATTTTCGAGGCCGAAGTCGCACATACCCGCCCAAACCTAAGTTGAGTACCCCCTACCCCATGATTTCAGTCACCAACTTTGATGTTCTATTTTTATAGGTAGACCATGTGTGTCTAGTTATATGAGAAGTTATCTGATGATTACACTTTCATGCATGATGCAAATTCATTTTGGGATTTTATGTTGTACAAAGCATATTATGAGTAATAACATTAGTATAATAAACTCAAATCTAAGTTTTGTCGTTGTTATCATTCATCAAGCCCCGTCACACATCAATAAATTGGACCAAGGCACGCTTAAATTTTACAAATATTTTTGGCTATACCATATGTATACAGTGATGTACGTTTATGTTTGCTAGAAGTTTGTTCAATTAGCATATGAGGCAAAATGAGTGGAAAGTCACAAATTTCAAAATTTGAGTTCATGGCATATTTTAATTCTCTATAATCTTAGCTTTCGAAAAATATATGATACGGCACACTTACTTTTTCCATTCTCTATTTAGAGATTAAAATAAAAGACAGTCCACTGATGAAAATCTGGCAATAAAAATGAGCTGCAAATTGATATTAAAATTACTGATTACTATAGTATATGATAGCAATATGTGATCAATTAACCATGATTGCACTTTTTTGGCATAATTGACATTCGAAACTCTAGGTATAGTTAAACATTAATGTATGGATGCGTCTTATGTCAAAAAACGAAATTAACAACAAATTTTAAAACTTCCAACTAACAAAAATGTTCATTACAGTGTACACGGTTTGGAGGAGAGCTTGGCCGGACAGTTTGAGCACAGGACTCGTATGACAGGGGTTCTGGTTACACGAGGCAAGAAACCTTACTCTGTGATTCGGAAGTCACGTTCAGCTGTTGGTCCCCAGTGCAAATGCTTCTTGGGGGCACTCATACAGGATATACCTGGTGAGCATGTTGAGCATCACCAAGACAATATCAAGAGTTTTGGCATACATTGGTGCAATACGTTGATGTGTGACGGGGTCTTTTGTGTGCATGTCACAGATTAAAAAAGGGAGATTACAAACAAAGTATACAACATCATATAAAATCAAGGAATTTTTATAGGGGGATACGCCACCATCTTGTGTCGCTCATCGAGCAGATTGTACCTCCGGATATCCAGGCGTTTCAAGTAGCGTGTATTGCGACTTGCTTTTAAAGTTATGCCAATTTTCCCGCTAATCCGTTGCGAAGACACTCAAAGTGTGGCACGCAGAGCCGTAAAATGCCGGAGGTACAATAACTCGCCCTTCATGAGCGACAATCCAAGATGGCCGCCATCCCATAGGATTTACTACGCTGGTCCCCGGCCTCTTATGTCTTCAACAACTCCACACTGACATAAGACGCAGGTATCCGATAATGAATCTAAGCACTTGATTGGCCCGTGCCCTGAAGGCATTTGTTTTCCGCGTCAAACACACAGCATGCGTGACGCATTGGTGATTGCGTGAATGCTTGTAACGCGTTGTTAAACGCGGGGCGCCATGCAGAGGTCGCGCATGTAAACATCGCCATTTTGTCAACCTCTTCACCAAAGCCTTCCAATCACTAACGTTTGCCATGTAGCTTGATAGGGCGAGTGAGCTGTCAAGTTGTGTAATTCTACTGGTCAAAATTTTGACTAATTTTGATCACCCAATACCTGCGGTGATGGGCAGTCTGAACCATATAGTGAAGCGCCCACATCGAGGGTACCAACGTAAGGATTTACATGGTGGTCAAATCAAAATGGCGGCGAGTACCGGTTCCCGTTTTTAAATTCCTTGTTCCCGCTAAGATGTTTGAGATTGCGCCAAATCAACCAATTTTGATAATCCCAAGTTAAGACTGAAAATTGACTAAAGTAACACAATACATCTTTCTCACACATTTTAGAAACCTGTTGCGCCTATTTTAACAGGATCTTGTGCCAATGGCGCACACCATAGGGCCTTAGCAGAAAAACTGGTAATATAATAGAAGTTTTTAAAATTCATTCAAAAATCTCTGGAATGTCAGATCACATGGACTTTCTTCAACCAATTACGTACGAGCTTCTTATATGCTTATTTTGTCAACAAAGGTTTCCAGCCTGCGAGTGGAAATTTTCAGTGTAATAAAAGTGAAAAATAATTATATATCCAGACCCATACATGATTTGATGCGCTAATTCTTAACAATTTTTGGCTGGTGGTATCATAGACTCAATGACAGAAAGATTGAAATTTCCATTCAAAATTGGCTGATTAAGTTTAAAATTGCAAGTCACCACAAGGTGCATCAGTGCCATCACACCTAAAGTGGCTCTTTAGTGCTTATCGTAATTTAAAAGTTCTAATTTGTACGTAATCAGTTAATGTGAACGTTAACTTTACATTCTGAGTATTGTGTTAAGGGGGCACTTTTTCTGTTGGCAAATGTCAGAAATTGTGTTTTGAAACACACTTTTTCTGTTTGCAAATGACGGAATTTGTTTTGAAATACACATTAGCTATAGCAGTTGGTCCCCTGTGCGAATGCTCCTTCTTGGGGCGCTGCATACAGTGTATACCTGGTGAGTCTATAATAAGATCCAGTATCTTTTGCATTTTATTTGTTAAAGTGGGTGAATTACAACCAGAATTAAACCTTAAATTGCTCTCCAGAGTGGTATGATAGCCCAGTTTGAATCTCTATTCTTTATAAATCCATTTATACAGAATTCCGTTGTTTTGTTCCGAATGGTTTTTACCAGGTGTCCAAAAAATGGTTACATGTAGAAAAATGACCATGTGTAAAAACTATAGTTGGAGAAATAAAACTTACATAATTCCAGAACACTTTATGATGGGGCGAACACTGCTGGGCAACAATTTATATGAGAGGTGCTCTGGCAAAATGAGAGGAAAGTTGCATATTTCAAAATTGAGTTTATGACACATTTTAATTTCATTATAATCTCGCCTTTTGAATGATATATAATATGTCAAATTTTCTTTCTCCATTCTTCATTTAGATACCAAAATCCAAAGCAGTCCACTCAATATATTGCAATAAGAATTCACTGCAAATCGATTTCAAAGATACTGATTACTACAGTGTATAATAGTAACATGCAATTAATTTCCTGGCAAAGTTGACCTTCAAAATTTTATGTATAGGTAAACACTTATTCATGAAGGCGTTTTATGTCAAAAAATGAAATTTGACTTTTTCACCCTATTTTTACTTCAGATGCCATTTATTCAAAATGTAGATTTGCGACTTTCCTCACATTTAGCCAGAGGCAACATATGACTATGGTTGCAACCACATAGAAGTATACGGTATACAGTATTCGTTATACGCTCCCGGGAGAGGCACTCATATTTGAAATTGACGGGGATTATCCTCATCACTATAAACACATGAATGCCTCCCCAGGAGCGTATAGCAAATATCGTATACCAATACATGCGTATACTTCTATGTGATCGCAGACACATATGCAAGGATATTAAAGGGGCAATTCATGATCCACTTTTCACCCTCAAGGTCACGTCTATTAGATTTGAGTTTTTTAGCTTATAAGAATCCACAACTGGTATACGATACGATCCCCAAACCATTCTTTCATATGTGCTTGCATTTTTGAGAAAAGTGAGAAAATGTGTCATTTTCTAATTATTGTCGGGGTCCCGACAGTAATTACAACACAGTAGCCTATGGGGATTTTCAAAATGCTGAAAAGCTTGTTACTTGGAAACGAACTGTCGGAATCAAGTGAAATTTTCAGTTTATATTTATTTTGTACTCTTCTTTACGTTTAGCTAGAAAAGAAGCCGCATCAAAATCATGAATTGCACCTTTAAGATTGGTGCACTGGTTGCATGGTCTATGCCAGGGATTCTCAAATAGCGGCGCACGTGCCAAATGTGGCGCTTTGACTGTTAAAGATTGGCGCTTTTGCTCTCTCAAAAAAAACCCAAAACACATTAGAAATACACTGAAAAACAGATGCATGTGGTGCTTTAGCCGACAATTTTATCATTTATGTGGCGCATTGTAAGAACTAGTTGAGAACCCCTGGACTCCATGCATTAATTTGTGAACAATGTAGATGTGCTTGTAGATTCTACAATCTAAATACAGTCACCCCACGTCACCAATTTAAATGAGCTGTTCCTTGGAAATGGACTCAAACCTTACTAAAGTGTTACATGATCAAGCCCTTTAATATTAATGTGATTTGTAGCAAAAACTCAAATACGCTGGTACCCTCGATGTCGTCCCTTCACTATATGGCTCAGACTGCCCACTATCGCAGGTAATGGTTGATCATAATTGGTCAAAATTTTGACCAGTAGGATTACACACCTTGGTTGCTCACTTGCCCTATCCAACTACACAGCAATCCTTTGTGAGTGGAAGGCTTTGCTAAAGAGGTTGACAAAATGGCGATGTTTGCAGGTGCGACCTCTGCATGACACACCATGTTATAATGCGTTACAAGAAATTTGTGCAATCACCAATGCGCCACGCATGTTATGTGTTTGATGCTCAAAAGAAATGCTGTCTGGACACGAGCCAATCAAAGTGCTTAGATAGATTAGCGGATCCCAGCGTAAGACTCAAAGGGCATTCAAATTCAAGGGCATCATCATCAGGTAACATTTTGGTAGCATTGTGACTGGGTCAAATTTTGACAGGTAGACAAATAATTAGCAGCCAACTAGGGCTAGCAGGGTTTCATGAATTTGGGCCCTGGTGACTATTATTGAAGAAAGGTCCAACTGTGGGAGTGTAAAGAAAATTAAAACAGAACTACTATATTAAATATGCAACATTCCAGCTTTCTTTTATTGTCTGAATATCACAAATACATCCATTACCATATGTGGGCTGCTCTGGCAAAATGACAGGAAAGTCGCAAAACAACTTTTTGAATGAATGGCATCTAAAGCAAAAATAGGGTGAAAAAGTCAAATTTTCGTTTTTTGACATAAAACGCCTTCATTCATAAATGTTTACCTATTACTAAAGTTTTGAAGGTCTACTTTACCGGGAAGTGCAATTATTCAAGTTAATTGATTGCGTGTTGCTATTATACACTGTAGTAATCAGTATCTTTGAAATCGATTTACAGCTAACTTTTGTTGCAATATATTCAGTGGACTGCTCTGAATTTAGATCTCTAAACGAAGAATGGAGAAAGAAATTGTGACATATTATATATCATTCAAAAGCTGATATTATAGAGAATTAAAATATGTCATAAACTCAATTTTGAAATTTGCAACTTTCCTCTCATTTTGCCAGAGAACCCCTCATATCTTTAAAAGAATCACCGTTTAAAAGACAGGCAGCAGGTGCATTGTATATAAAATTTCCTTTATACAGATAGTAAAATGAAATTAGCTGTATCCCTACCCTATACTACAGTAGCGTTTCAAGGCTTTTATAGTCAATTTTTAATACCGAAGGATTCTCCAAGTACTAAGTGATCCCTGCATGCATTGCATTTGATCTGAACTTTGCTGGTAAGCACATCTAGTAGGCAACTGAAGAGAATGCAAAAGAGATGGTTTACAACAATGCATGCTGGACTCCCATGCCTACCATAACTGACCAGTGCATGTGTATGAATTGATTTTATGTTATTCACTGGATCTGAAAAATGATTGTTACTAGACACGATTGACTGGTCAACCAAAACTTAATACTTTGTATATGACAAAATTTGTTGAAAGTTATTGTATCCATTTAACTAAGAATATCATAATATTTTACTATTAGGCTGCAATCACATAAAAGTGTACTATACACTATACGGCACTATACAGGCACGTTTTTCCTATCTATAGGACCTTTTTCTGTGATACTAATCACAATATAAACGCATCATCTCTGTACTGTTTATAATATTTATGATAGGGTTAAGAAGCCATTTCAAAAAGCCTCTGATCTCACTCCAGCAAAGAAATATTGTTTTCCAGAGTGAGATCAGTACGCTGGCTAGCTCTATGGATTATGGATTTACATTGTGGATAGTATAATCAAGGGTATCATGAAAAATGATGGTCCTATAGATTGGACAAACATGCCCATATAGCGTATAGTATAGTTCTATGTGATCGCAACCTTATGGCCCGTCTCTGCCCATTCAATCTGACTGGTTGTATGAATGCAAATCCATTCACCTCTCAGGGTGTATGGAATCACCTAAAACTTATAATAAAGTGACAGGTCACTCAAAATCTAACATAGGGGCGTTCCAAAGTAACATTTGTGAGCGAAAAATTGAAAAATTTCACTTTTAAATGGCCAAGGAACCTAGCATGAACATTATATCCACAAGTTTGTTGTTGATATCGGTGCTCACTAGTGGGATCATGACATGTAGGTGTTTAAAGATTAAATTAATTGCCAAAATACTGAATAAAGTGCATTTAACGTTCGGTAACGTTTGTGACATCGCACAGAAATGTTTTTTTGCTCCAAATGACTTCAAATTAGAAATTCTCTAACATGTTAGTGAATTTTTTAATGCGCTTTTCACAGATGATGGGTAACATATTTACAAATATTTCATAAACGTTGTAGGAAATTCTATCGTCAGAATTTCTTTTAATGCAATGTTTTGTTTGGTAACGTTTGTGACATTTTCATGTAACGTTTTGGTAACGTTTGTGACATTTTTGAATTAAAATATGTGCTCATTCATGCACGGATAGAAAACCTTTACAATTTCTGATTAGAAAATACTTTTCACATACCAAGTAACAAACGTATGACTGAAAAACCTGCTTATGTGGTCAAATAAAAAAGCTGATTTTTTGCTTTCAAGAAGTAAAAAAAAAGTTTTGTTTTCACTGGAATGAGCCTATAATATTGGTGGTGCACACTTTCTTGGTTTTCACCGACAACGTATTTGTGACCCGTCATATCGAAAGGTACCTTAAGGGTCCCAAAATGAAAATTGATTTTTTTTTGTCTCATCTGAAAGATTATATTTAAAGCTTGAAAATGACACCTTGCTTTTGGTTATAGGATGTTCGATTGCAAAGTTACTTCCAAATTGGTAAAAGGCATCGGGCTGATTCAGAAAACTATAGTTCTGAGAAAATCAAGTTTAAAGTTTCTGTACTGGTAAAACTTGAATTGAAAAAGGATTTTTATCTCGGTTTTTAAAACTTTTGTCTTGTGTTTTGGATTTTAAAACCAGATTAATATGATAGAATACACTTCAAAGGTAACGTATCTGATGAAATTAGAAATTTGACCTCGGACGTGATTTTTGACAATGCTCAGCTTCAATGGCCCGTATCTCGTAATTTACTATGCCGACCTTAAGGTACCTTTAGATATGACGGGTCACATTTATGCGACTCAAAAGGGTACACCCAAATTTGCAATGTAGCTTTCAAAAACTGACAAAAAAAGAAAAAAATTATTATCATTTTTTGTCTTTCTTTCAACTAAACAACTACATCAATTTATAGATTTTCAAAAAATGTTTTTCTAATAATATCAACATCATTTGGTACCAATGTAATTGATAGACCCTACAATTTTACCGACAGCAGCTTTTGATGACTAACAAGTGAAGCTTATGCACCAGGCGCACCACTTCTGATTATGCCACTATAAAAACCTATATGTGGGTTGCTCTGGCAAAATGAGAGGAAAATCGCAAATAATGTACATTTTGAATAAATGGCATCTAAGGTAAAAATAGGACGAAAAAGTCAAAGTTGGTTTTTTGACATAAAACACCTTTTTGCATTAGTGTTTACCCATACCTAAGTTTTAAAGGTCAACTGTGCCGGGAAGTGCACTTATTTACGATTATTGCATGTTGCTATTATACACTGCATGTAGTAATCAGTATCTTTGAAATCGATTTGCAGATCATTTTTATTGCAATATATTCAATAGACTGCTTTGGATTTCGATCTGTAAATGAAGAATGGGGAAAGAAAATGTGACATATTATATATCATTCAAAAGCTGAGATTATAGAAAATTCAAATGTGTCATAAACACAATTTTGAAATTTGCGACTTTCCTCTCATTTTGCCAGAGCACCCCTCATATGCCTGTTGGAAGGTGCTCCAATTCAGTTGCAATACCTTAACAAATAACACGATAACACTGAATTCTTGATAAGAAGTTTGTCTTAGTCCCTTAATGAAATTCAATATAAAAACGTTCTTTGGATGTGCTCTGGTAAAGTTGCAATATCTTAATAAGTAACATGATAACAATGAATTGTTGATAACAAGAAGTTTTTCTAAGGGCATGTTCACACATAATAGTGACCGGCTCAAGAGCGAGACAACCTTAGCAGTTGCGTTCACACTGGGACACGACTTGTGCGTTAAAACTAGTGGCGTGTTACTTTTAGTCACGAACAAGACACTTTCTATGATTGCGTTCACACCAGTTGGGAATTTGGTCATGAGTGGCTCACGAGCGAGAATATAGTCATGACCAAATTCTTCTGTGTGAACACGCCCTTAGTCTCTTGACGAAATTCAACATTTGAAACTTTCTTGGAAGGTGCTCTGGTAAAGTTGCAACACTTTATTTAAGTACGAAGATAACACATAATTTCTGACAAGGAGCATTTCTTAGTCTTATAATGAAATTTAACATTGTCAATTTCTTAGAAGGCATTCAGGTGAAGTTGCAACACCTTTAGAATAACATGGAATTACTGATATCAAGAAGTACTTCTTAGTCCCAAGATGAAATTCATCAAGGATCTTTCTTGGAAGGTGCTCTGTTTAAGTTACAACACCTTAATTAGTAACATGATAATAATGAATCCCTGATAACAAGAAGTTTTTCTCAGTCAATCATCCGAGTCTTTTTTCGACGTGCCCTTTGTATTTCCACACATGACTAAACTCTTCTCTGATAATGCAAGATCTCGTTCCTTCTATAAATGTGATCAGTCTACAACCATGGGGCTCATTTTGATATCAGCAAACACACTGCCCGCTAGATTTTGTTCCGAGACTTTTTTCGACATGCCCTTTGTATTTCCACACATCAACATGAAGACTAAACTCTTCTCTGGTAATTCAAGTTCTTGTTCCTTCTATATTTGTGATCAGTCTACAATCAGAGGGCTCATTTTGATACCAGCAAACACACGGCCTATTAGATTTTATTCCAAGTCTTTTTTCGACGTGCCCTTTGTATTTCCACACATCAACATGATGACTAAAATCTTCTCTGGTAATTCAAGATCTTGATCCTTCTATAAATGTGATCAGTCTACAATCAGAGGGCTCATTTTGATACCAGCAAACATTGTTCCGAGTCTTTTTTCAACATGCCCTTTGTATTTCCACACATCAACATGACTAAACTCTTCTCTGGTAATTACCAGAGAAAAGTTTAGTCATAATTAAAGATCTCGTTCCTTCTATAAATGTGATCAGTCTACAATCACAGGGCTCATTTTGATACCAGCAAACACAAGGCCCACTAGATTTTGTTCCGAGTCTTTTTTCGACGTGCCCTTTGTATCTCCACACATCAACGTGACGATTAAATCTTCTCTGGTAATGCAAGATCTCGTTCCTTCTATAAATGTGATCAGTCTACAATCAGAGGGCTCATCTTGACACCAGCAAACACACGGCCCACTAGATTTTGTTCTGAGTCTTTTTTCGACGTGCCCTTTGTATTTCCACACATCAAAGTGATGACTAAACTCTTCTCAGGCAGTGCTTTGTAAATCTTCTTTATTCTTCCATCTAGCTTTGTCAATAAATCCTGCAAAGGAAATAACAAGATAAAATTGAGAATTGACTCAATTTGGTTGGGACAGTCCATCTCAGTAAGGAAAAAAAAAAAAAAAAAAAATGGTCAAAACCCTAAGCGCTATGCGGTTTGTTTTTTTTTGTTCTTTTTGTAAAAAAGTGCTACGCGGATGCGGAAATACCCCCTAATTTTTTTTATTGCATTTTTCGGCCACTATTTTTTTCCCCGGCCGTTTATTCAACTTTTTTTTTTCCAGTAGTAGGAAAAAAAGATTAAAAAAACTGAAAATCTCTCAAAAACCTAAAAAAAAAAGAAATGCGCTAAATTTGGATTTGTAAAAGCTCTGCTCGTGGGAAGCTGAGACAGACTATTTGTTTTCTTTGGCCTTATTCACAATATTTGATAGATGAATATCAAAATTTTGACTTTTAATAGGTATATATATATATATATATATCTTGTACCTTTACCCTAATCCTGCAAAAATATCACCTGCACCTTACAATTATTCAACCCGCATCCTGCAATTTATTAAAGGAGCTTGGTCCAATTTTTCAAAATTTAGTTTTCAATGCCCTTTTAATAGAAATATTTGGATAGACTTGTCTTTTATTCAAAAGAAAAGAAATCAAAATCCTTAAGGACATAATCAAGTTAGAGATGAGCAATCGCTTGTGCCGAACGAGCCATATGATAAAAAAAAAGTTTTGGTCCCGGGTATTGAATTGGCTTGGGTCAAGTAGCTTGACTAAGGGGAGTTGGGTTAGGTCTAAATTGATTAATCCCTTAGACGTTGAATGACCTTCCAACCAGGACATAGGGTCAAAGGCTATTAAAAGTGCAAGTTTTGGTCCAAGTGGGATAAGGGTATACGATTATCGCAGTGACCTTAAAATGACCTTGGATGACCTCAAATAACCTAAGGATAATATTTTTGATCACTTTTTGAAATGTGACCACAAATACCTTCACACACCCTAGGTCAAGGGCTATTGATGCTGCAAGTTTGGTCCATGTAGGATTAACGGTAAAGATGATGTTGCAGTGACATTGAAATGACCCAAAAACATTTTGAACATTTTTGGTATTTGGCCTTGAAATGGCATTTTCACCTCGACCAATTCCATTTTATTTATATGTCTCCTCTTGGTTTTAACGTGCAAAGCTTATGAATGATCGAGACTTAAGGGCACAGTTAACCCCTCATTTTCTGAAATATTTAATGGTTTGTAACTCAGCCACCGATAAGTAAATCCATATAAAAGTATACATTTCTAGATGTGGATTTTGATGTAGAAGATGATGGTTAGGTCAGTTTTGGACCAAAATGTACGATTTTGGACCAAGGTCCAAAAAACCCATGTTCTTGGACCATTAATTTGTAAACAACCTAACTAAATTTTGAAAAAATTAAAGTTGGACCTCGGATGCTTTTTAGAATCTAGAAACACATGTCTAGGAACGCATTTCTCAAATTTTTGATTTTTGACTTACTTTTTGAAATATTGCCAAAAATAGGTCCAAAATAGGCCCTAAATGATTTTTTAGTCGTTTTTGGCCTATTTTAGGCCTATTTTTGTCAATATTTCAAAAAGTTGGGTAAAAATCAAAAATTTGAGAAATGCGTTCCTAGACATGTGTATCTAGATTCTAAAAAGCATCCGAGGTCCAACTTTTATTTTTTCAAAATTTAGTTAGGTTGTTTGCAAGTTAATGGTCCGAGAACATGGGTTTTTTGGACCTTGGTCCAAAATCGTACATTTTGGTCCAAAACTGACCTAACCATCATCTTCTACATGAAAATCCACATCTAGAAATGTATACTTTTATATGGATTTACTTATCGGTTGCTGAGTTACAAAGCGTAAAATATTTCAGAAAATGAGGGGTTAACTGTGCCCTTAAACAGCTCAGCAATTTGTCTATAAATATTACGTAATATAAATAGTACGTAGATAATGGATGTACGTAAAGTTAACATAAAAGGTGAAATTCAAGCATGGAACTGCGCATGCAGATCAATGAGCGTGAAGGATGGCAAATGAATGTCAAGATTGTTTGAGACAAATAAAATCATTTTTATTTGAATTCATTAACAAAACACCGTTAACACAGATAAAATTTCAATTTTTAATTAGAAACTTGGGATGAAAGTTCAATTCCTAAAGTTGGGAATTTTGCTGTCAGTGTTGTCCCAAAATGTCCCTGGTTAAGGGATCGTTCACAAACACTTGTTAGGGGGGGGGGGCTGAATGCAAAAAGGGGCCCATTAAAATTTTCACTCTCACAAGGGGGAGGGGAAGGCTTAAGAAAAATTACCACAAATTTTCCAGTAAAAATTGAGTTTACATGCTTTTCTATGGGGTTGACCACTAATTTTTGTCAAAAAAAAAAGGGGGCCCTTACATTTTTTGAGGTCGAAAAGGGGGTCCAAAAATTTTCTGTGATCATTTTTTTTTTGCATCAGGTCCCCCCTTTCAAGTGTTTGTGAACAGTCTCTAATGATGCAGGAAGTACGTAAGCATTACTCCACTATTGACACTTGTTTTACAACAACAAGACAAATTTTCGGGTACACAGGTCCGCTCAAAAAAAAAAAAAGGAAATATCTGGGCCTTAAATTCCCCAAAATTCCCATCCGTAGCCCCAACCAATGGGAAGCAAAGACTTTTCTTACCTTTTTCTCCTCATCCTCTTGTGTAGTACCTTCAAGATAAGTTCTATATGAATGAAACTGTGCCCACACAAATTGACTTGTTTCAATTGCATTGACAGCTTTCTTCCTGGTCTGAAAAAAGAAATAGAGAGAAATCATGCACTTGTCTATATGCAAAATGAATATTTATTGGACAATTTAAATAAAAATCCATGCAGGGGTTGCGCATTTACAAACAATGGGGCCCTGTACTCTGGATTTTTGTTTATATTGTCCTATAAATTATTGTTTAGCCTATTATAGCTGTCTTTGAAAATGGAATGTTTACATTATGTAGGATGTACAAGAAAACACTCAGAGTTAGTTCAGCTTTAGATGTAATTATTGCAACGTCCTTCCTTTTGTTCCCCTTGGTGTTGTATTCACCTGTACCGCTGGCTCTGCTACAAAGTTGGATACCTTATAAATGTTCCCCATATTCAATATAAAATTCATTGCATATAAATTGTGAGATGTTGTGACCTGTCACTTACGTCTTGAACGACAAGATCTATTCTCCCCTTGAGCACAAGCTGGACAGGCCTTGGTTACTACAGACAAGCACCAATCACAACAGTTACAACCCTGTTTTTCAGTCCATATTTTATATCAAAGACAATGCATTTGATGCATGTGTGTCTCTGACCGCAGCAAACAGGACTCGCTCTAGGGTCCTACTAACCTCCGTATCATTGCTAGTTGATAAACATCCTACGGGCTCCTTGTATAATCTCTTTAGAAATGAGTCGCTATCTACAACCATGGATACAGTATCTGCTCCAGCTTTCATGAAGATGCTGAAAAATAACATGATTTAAGAAAGATGCTGATGAGTTATTAAAATCACAAATGCTTTGTCTCACTAAAATTAGAATTCAAGATGTAGTTACGATAATTGCAATTTTGGCAGATCAAAATCTTTGAGATTAGAGGCCCTAACCCTCAGTGCAATCTAGTTCATATGCATAACTAAGTATGTTTTTAACATGATGTCCTGAACATTTTAAAAACAAAACATATTTATAAACATGAAACTACATGTACACTTAGATTTTCATGTCAAAAAAGTTGTATATACCAACTGCAATTGAGAGATCTTTTATGATATTTCTAAAGCGGCAAAAATATACATAAGATTATGATATGCAATTAGCACGTGTCTCTGTCATGACTAATGAGTCTCTCACATTATGGGTGTCTCGTTGAAGAACCACTAGGATTTAACACAGATTTATGGTATAAACCCAACTGTCAAGTTGACCAAATAGTCACAACACACAAGTAAACTAATCATGAATAGTTATGGTCTAGCCCAACAAAATGCAAAATAAAGCAAAATCATTGAACTCAACGAAAAGCCCATCCTAAAGACAACATAAACAAACATGCACAGTACTGGTCCATCCAGCATATCAGAATGCTTTTTACATTGACTGAGGGATCATGGCTTAATCCTTATGTGCAAATAGTACACTAACCTTTCCTTGTAAAATAACTTGGATTTGTTATTGTTGTTGCGGTCACCATCAAAGCTTTTGAGGTCATCGCCCTTCTGTATCTTGAGCTTGGCTAGGTCTAGAGAAGCTAA
>JXSR01S024309.1:19072-29133 GCA_000969725.1 Ophiothrix spiculata
GGAATAATACAATAAATTGTATCACTATAGGAGCACTTTTGTTATTATTTGAATAAAGGTAAAAATATGAGTTTTGAAATTTTTTCAATATCAATACGCCGACAGAAAGACACGTAAAATGTTCCCCAAATTTGCGTTTTCGAAATCCCTAGTCAATATATTTAGTAGCTTCTTCTAAATCGCTAGGATCGCGGCCGCCCCCGCCTGCGATAAATAGCATCCACTAGATTTAGGGACGAGAGATTTCTAAAACGCAAATTGAGGATACGATTTACGTGTATTTCTATTGGGTCACGTGACTCACGTTTTGAAGAAAATATTTACAAAGATCATAATTTTACCTTTCCTCAAAAAATTACAAAAGTGTTCTTAAAGGGGTAATTATGTGGTCTCCTTTCTAGCTAAATAAAAAGAAGAGTACAACATAAATACATACTGAAAATTTCACCTGATTCCGACTGTTCGTTTCCAAGTTACATGCTTTTCAGCATTTTGAAAATCCCCATAGACTACTGTGTTGTAATAACTGTCAGGGCCCCGACAATAATTAGAAAATGACATATTTTCTCAATTTTCTCAAAAATGCAAGCACATATTAAAGAATGGTTTGGGGATCGTAACATATACCACTTGAGGATTCTTATAAGCTAAAGAACTCAAATTTGATAGAGGTGACCTTGAGTGTGAAAAGTGGATCATGAATTGCCCCTTGAATAAATCCTGGCTACGGGCCTGTCGAAGACCTCAATTCTGAAAACATTAGTTCCCTTAAGCTTAATTTTGACCAATTAATCGTTTCTGTAAGACCTAATATTATGTTGGAAATATGTGGCACATACCTACTTATAATTTTTGGAGTTACCAAACAGTGATTCTGAGGATAATTTTGAAAAAGGTATCGGTATTAATTTTGACCGAGCGAAGGCAGTTCAGTGGCGGCCCGCCGCAAGATTAAAATTTTAGGGGGGGGGGGGGGGGCAGCTAATTTTATAAAAATCAATCTTTTATTTTTTTGAGCAAAAATGGTCGGAGGAAAATTGGGATATTTTGTAATGCGCGCGTCAAATCGGCTAATTTAGCTACAAATTGTTACATTTTTTTTACAAATCTTTACTGAAACTTGACATAAGGCACATTTCTATCGAGACGACTTTAGGAAAAAATCTGTAAAAAGATAAAATTTTGCCCTAAAAAAGATCGACATTTCAATTTTTTAGACTGATAATTTACTCTATATAGTTTGAAATCTTTCATAATAAGAAAGCAGAGGTGTGCCGCAAACATGACATGACCTTTTCCCTTCAAAATTAATAGCAGATGAAAACACTCATGCGCAGATTAAGATCAGAGATCCCAAAAGATGTGCCTGTTCCGATGTAACAGTAATCTTACGGGTCACTTCAAAACTCAACCGGCAGTTGCCTGTTGGTTCTAGGCGGTTCAACCGGAATAAACAATAGCCAACCACCCAGAACCGGCAGACAACCGCTGGTTGAGTTTTGAAGCCGCCCCTTAGTCCCCTAGAATCTTAGTCTGCATTCCATAGGTATCGGAATAAAGCGTGAAACTAGTGTTGAGTGAGAGCTGTTAGCCTATACTTTATTGTACAATATAAGTACGTGGGACTAACATTCCTACTACACCCCCGGGACTACACCGGCATTGGACTCAAATTTTTAGACTAGTCAATGGCAAAATTCATGGGAATGTATGGACAAAATTGCAACACAATTTTTTTCAACTGGAGACAGCTGTTAATGACTTCCCAAGGCAGGAAAATGCAAGTTTGTCAAAATTGGTTTGTATATAAAACAAAACTCAGTTCGCCAATACTGAGGGTGATATTTCAAAATTGATAAAATCATGTTTTAAACCATTCCATGTTCGCACTCATCACCAAGAAACAATAAAGTATAGTTTTACTTATCTCCAAAGTATGGTTCTCAAATTACATCCGAAACATGGAAGGTCATGGCAGGGTCACACTTATGGGCCTATGGAAGTCAAAATTTCCAAACTGTCCAATTTTGTTTACAAAACGGGGTGAACCAGTGGGCTATCTAGAACTTGTGTTTTCTAGAAGTGAATGGATGAACTATAATGTGATGGTGGATTTGTATTATGGACAATATCAGTGAAATAACAAAAGCCCTTTGTACTAGTAGGTTGCACTGAAATGACACCAGGCTGTTCCACCCTCATCATACATGGCATTTTTAAGGGTAGGTTCCCTGTGCTGGATTTGATGCCAAAGCTAGGTTACCAAATTAGTCTAGTTTGCCTACTAGAGGTCATATAACATCCTGGGGTCACCCATAAAAAGCTGCATTGTGAAAGATATATTAAACACTCAAAGCAGGTTACATATTTTCTTATCAAAATGGTTTATTGATATCAAAATCAATATTTTTATATTTACACACATGGGAAAATAATGTGTTACAAAAACCATAGAGCAACTCATATAAATACCTGTGTATGTTTACTTAAAAATTTGGACACTTGTTGATGATGTTGGCATGTTATGTTTTTCTTTCAACATTGATTACAACTTTCAGTAATACTGACTATAAATTAATTAAGGTTTTGACAAACTTCTTTCAATCAATTGCAGACAACTCATGCACAAACTGATGTAGGTGCTGATCTGCAATGCAAATGAATAGTTTAGTGGAGGAAGTGGTCAGGAGCCAAAATACTAGTTTTTGAGATAATGAGCATGAGATCTAACTTTTTAAAATCTTCTTGATTTTCTGCAATCAATATTTACTATTTCGTACTTTATCACTTCTTCTAAAATCACAGCGATTAAACAAATTATTGTTAACATTTTACAATTAGTAATCCAAACATTCACATATCATTTATTTTTGGAATCTACAAGTCAAGACAAACAATTTGAAATGTCATTGATGCAAATCGGACCTTTTTGAAAATCTGACCTCACTTGACCATGTATTGATTTTAACATTTTGTATCCTTAACCAAGCTTCGAAGATAAATAAAACTATATATATTTGGAATTTGCATGACAAGTAACTTGATTTGTAACTTGACATATTTTAAAGAATTTCTAAAATTTCACTCAAGCATGACAAGCACTTACGAGAGGGTAAATTACCAAATAATTTGTCAAAATATTTTCTATTATATTGTGACATCAAAACCAATTAGACAATTTTGTCAAAATAGCACCTGACCAATTCTTCCAAATACATACATATCAAAATTCAAATCTGCAATGTTATTTCATAGAAAATTTGATACAGTAACACTGTATGGCAGTAGTGCAACACTGACCCACGTCACGCATACTAAGGACAAGGAAGTATGTTGCTCAACATGATGACTGTAATTGCCATTCAAAAATCAAGTTAAAGGTACATGGGTCCGATTGCTCCAACTTTTTTTTTTCAAACTTTTTGAGATTTTGGTACCAAAAATTAGTTCATATTTCGCATAACCCATATGAAATTTCACAGCTTAGTTGTGTTCCAGTTTGGAGTTATATACGAAAATGTGTCTAATTATGGTAACCATAATTAATTTTACACAGCAATGTGTAAAATAAGCGGCTCTAAAATACAAATATATATATTATCAAAAATGGTTTGCCCAATTCGGCTGAAATTTGAAACTTAAAACTTTTTTAGTTGTCATCTTTTCCCCAGGCAGCAAGGTCTAGGATCTGTGTAGAATTCCTATCTTCAAATGCATGCTTGTACCATGGCTTTGGGAAACCAGTGTTTGACCACTTGGAACTGCCGGTTCTGACTGGTTGCTGGACAAAGCTGGGAAAATCACTTTTCTGATTTGTCCACATTTATCAAAATTGCTAAGGTTCAAGGGAATCAACTAATAAACAACTATAATTTGAAAAAGTGATCTAGAGTGATGATATACCTTAGACACCCGGTATGTCAATTCTTGAGAATCTCGAAGACAGTTCCTACATTGAAATTTGTTCCACTTGGGTATTTTTCCTTAAAATGACAAATCTTTTAAGATCTATTTTTAAATCTCTGGTCATGCATTCTTACTTGCTAATTACATCTGAATACCTCCCCTTGGATGTAAATGTAAAATGGTAAATGGCAAAGAAAACTTGCATTTGCAGATTTCCCCCCAAATTAAGTGCCAAATGAAAAATGTGTTTACTCTCTGAACTCCAAGCAGCTAGGCTTAAAACTTACTGTTGGAGTGACCTACACAGACCAGCATACATTAGGCTTAAAAATCTGGCATGGTCATTTTACATTTTTATTGTGGTCCTCCAGCTTGTATAAATACAGACCGACCCAGCTGTGTGGGCAAATTTATGGTAGATTTCCATGATTAGTTGTTATATCCAGAGATGCCATAGGAAGGGTTGAAAATTTCCTGAAAACATTCAAAAACTTCAAAATTTACTAGAGTTTGAATAGTATTTCTATTTTTGTACACTAAAAAAATTGCTGAAAATTACAAAATCCTGATCAAATTTCCTGAAGAGTGTAATCTCTGTATATCTTTTTAATTCACATCACAAACTTTTAAAGAGGTTCAACTCTAAAACTTATCACTAAGTTCACGAGGGGACACATACACAAATGTTCATTTCCCCCAAATAAATTTTTGTTTGGCCTATCAGATTTAACCAAATCTGACCACAAATGCCCAAGCTGGTGCTAGTGACCAGCTGAATAGGTGCATTTAGACCATCAGAAGCGACAGAAACTTGTTTGTCAATGTACCGAGTCAATATATGGAAAGCTTTGCCAAGCCTCAGTGTGTTTCATCTGATTACTTGCTGGTATCTCTCCAATGAGATATTTGTCATCTGTTCTGATATGTCCTTTACCTTGTCGTGATATGTGCTCAACTTGTGCTCTAGACTTAGGTGCAGCTGTAAGAAGAAAACAAAACCATAAAGGAATAAATATGGGGAATGAGAAAAAAAGAACGGTACAGCATGGAAAAAATAAAACCTTTTCATTCTGGGTGATAAACATAAACATCAACCCAACCAGAGATTGATTGTCAAGTCACATCGCAACAGTGAAGTCCAATCGGTTACATGTGAATTTTAACCTTGACGTATAATTTATGCATTCCAAGCAGTGGCGTAGCCAGATTTTTTGGTCGGGGGGGGGGGGTTGAGGTGTGTAAAAATATTTTTTCCCGCGATTTTCCCTGTCGTCTGCACATTTCTTCCCAATTTTCCATTTTGGTACACCCAAAATAAATTAAAGTCTATTTTCAAAACTGACAGGCCAAAAAAAAAGGTGTAAGCGATTTTACACAGCTTTTGACATGATTTTCTGTTTTCCCCATGCCATGAGATGCTGCTCTCTCATTTTTCTTGCCCTTCCCATTTTTTCCCGCTTGCTGTCCCGATTTCCCGCTCGAATTTTGTCGGGGGGGGGGGGGGAAGTAGGCCACACTTGCCCTATGCTGGCTACGCCACTGATTCCAAGTGAAGATGTTTTTTATTCGGCAAGTGTAGAATGACGTGGTGAGAATGCTTGGTACTTTTAAAGTAAGAATGTTAGACTCACACAATACTACTAATTGCAGCACTTCCTTTACAACAAGACTATTAAGAAAAATCAGCTTTTAGGGTGCATTTAGGAAGCTCTTCATAAATCAAACCGGCGGTTAACCGCAAGATACCACCAGTTCCTGACAGTGACAACTGCTGGTCACCTGCCGGTTAAGTTTTAACACGGCTCCTAAACACCTGGGTTGAGAAATGTACAGGAAGGTGATGCGCGATGCCGATGATTAGACCACGGAGTTTATCACACTGCCAAAATATATCTAAAACAAGCAATTGGACCTAGTTAAAACCCAGAATATTAAAAAGAGGAAACAGTGCTTTCTGCCATTTAGATTTGACAGCCATGTTATCCCTATGGGATGGTAGCCATCTTGGATTGTCTCTCATGAAGGGTGAATTATTGTACCTTTGGCATTTTTATGACAACGCGTGCCATACATCTAGACTCTTTGAAACAGGTTTTTGAGACAATTGACATACTTAGTTCAGAGCAAGTTGCAATAAAATGCTGCTGAAAACCCGGATGCGATTTGTAAGCAAAATAAAATGCACCCACTGTTTATGTGTCAAATTAATATTCATGTGATCTGCTAAAATATCGGGTCTGTTTTTATGTACAAATCCGGAGGTAAAATAACTCTGCTCCATGAGCAACTATAAATGGAAAGTACTGGTTCTCCTTTTGATAAGTGAAGGCATATAAGGTTTAAGACAACGCTATTGTTTCACCTATTTCGGGTCTCACATAGGGTAACAAACCATCACAATCGTTGAAATTCAGGTTGGATGTTTAAAATTTGGTCATTTTTTTCACAACAATTGAAATCAAACATGCAGATTAAAATGGTGGGGGGGGGGGGACAGAGCGCGTAAATTGACAAAATTGACGCACCATTTGACTAATCCCCCCGGGGGGGGGGGGGGGGGCAAGTTTGGGTGCACAATTTACCTGTTGTAAAAGTGGTTCATTGGTTGGTTCCCCGAGTGTCCTTGTAAGGTGATCTATTGCAATGTATGGTAACCACACACTTGGAGCTGTAGCTCTGAGGGGAGTCTGCAGATTACAGTATGGGTGCAATTTTGGGTGCACAACCTACCTGTTGTAGAAGTGGTTCATTAGTTGGTTCCCTGAGTGCCCTTGTAAGGTGATCTATTGCATTGTACGGTAACCACACACTTGGAGATGTAGCTCTAAGGGGAGTCTGCATGAAAAAATAATGGCATTAATATTTTCCCATCATTTTACAATGAAGATACATTACACTTTCATTTTCAGTTAGGATCACATATCATATTATTTTAAAAATTTGTTACATAACTCAAGAACTGAATAACTGAACTCAAGTATACATATCAAATGGATTAGATGTCTCGTTGAACTACTCTCAAAATATGTATCAACTATTTTAGGAGGAACGACTCGTATCAAGGATTTATTGTTAGGAGGGACAATCGACATATGAGACTCAAACGGTGCCCTTTTTTTTTACTTAGCACGTAAGCACACACACAACTAACAGAGATTAATTTTCAATTTATCTTTCATTAAAAATAAAATTTTCCAATGACTTATTACAAAATTTCTACCATTTTTGTTTCTTTTACTCTCTTTTCTTTTGCTTTCTTCTCACCTTCCCTTTTTGTCTCATTTCATATTTTTACGGATATTCCTTGGGGGGAGGGGCAATTGTCACCAATTGTATCTAGTTATCATACGTACTGTAAGACCAAGTTTCTTTGCCCATAACGGTATCTATATATGTGACCCATCATATCGAAAGGTACCTTAATACCGGCATAGTAAATTACGAGATATGGGCCATTGAAGCTGAGCATAGTCAAAATCATGTCCAAGGTCGAATTTCTAATTTCATTAGAAACGTTACCTTTGAAGTGTATTCTATCATATTAATCGGGTTCGAACATCCAAAACATAAGACAAATGTTTTAAAAACCATGATGAAAATCCTTTCTCCATTCAAGTTTTACCAGTACAGAAACTTTCAATCTCGATTTTCTCAGAACTATAGTTTTCTGAATCAGCCTGATGCCTTTTACCAATTTGGATGTAACTTTGCAATCGAACATCCAATAACCAAAAGCAAGGCGTCATTTTAAAGCTTAAAATCAAAAAATCAATTTTCATTTTGGGACCCTGAAGGTACCTTTTGATATGACGGGTCACATATACTAGTGCTAGATGTGTTGTAACTAGCAGCCTTTAGTTTCACATCATTTTATTATCATCATACTTACTGTAATACCAAAGTACTCAGTTCCTTTGCCCATGACAGCATCGATATATTCCATCGCTAGATACGTGGCTTCTTCCAGCATGTCGTAGTTGATGTATAACTGCAATAATTCTGCAGCATGAAGTCTCTGTCAATAAAAACAAGAATAATTCAATCGAAGGTTGATTAAACGCACATATTCATTTCACGCATAGTATGTTTTGATGCATCTAATGCGAGAGACTTTAGAAAAGGGGCAAAGTGAACTAGATAGTCATCAAAACAATTCAAAACAATTACGTTGCTTTCATCATATTGCCTGGGGGACTAAGAATACTTTAGGTCCCATCCAAAATTGTAGGGTTAGGGTATGTTTAGAGTTAGAGTTGGGTCATAGTAAGTGAGTTAGGGTCAGGTTTCTGGATGAGGTTTTTGATTGGACTGGTCAAGATTCTTCCCACTAATTTTTACCTAAATTTTTTTGCATGAATCAGTAGAACATGTTTACAGTAATAACCTACCAGAAGTTTTCCATGATTTTGAGGAATATTGGAGAAAAATGCAATTCTTTACAAACTTTAATTTTTGCCGCCAGCAGCAAAAAATGGTGTGAAAACAGGGTTTCTAGTTTCAAATCTTAAAAGATATTGTTTCTATACCTGTGATGGGTAAACAAATTATTTTTGATGAAATTGTTTCTCTTTTAATATTAAAATATCCCAGGAGTTTTGCTTGATCTTTTATCTGGTAAATCCATTTAAAGGTACAAATTTAGGATTTAGAAAACACAGAATAGTCACACCACCACCATCACAGAATGATATATTGCAAATTAATTCTCTCTCAATTTGAGCCATTTCTGTGTAAATTTTGTACTCTTTTGGATTTTACTACACTTTAAAGCTGTACTTAGACCATTTCCATAAATGTTTAATTCTAAGTGGAATCTAGGCTAGTCCCTTTAAAAGTATACTTTTTCCACCTGGGGAACCCATATAGTCCCTTATCATGTGATTGCACCCATGATGCCAAAAAAGGTGGCTCTATACTAGCTTCTATACGTTTTTTCTCTGGACGCACCCGCCATCCTCCTGCACCAATATGCCAACCTGTCACTAAGTTGGTTCATTCAAATTTTCAACTGTTTTTGTTACCATAATATAAAAATTTCCCAAAACTACGTAAATTTTGACAAATTGTCAAGATTTCAGGAAATTTCTACAAAAATGACACTACTTACCTTGTATGTGTTGACCAACCATTGTGGCAAGTGAAAGCCTAACGATAGCAGTTTGTTCACTACACACTTGTAATATGTATGGTCACCCTCTTTGTCATACTTTATCAGGTATTCCCGGAGTAATCTCCATGCTAAATCAGCGGGCCTGAAGAAAGACAGAAACATAAATATTGGTTAACATTAATGAGTCTCTATAACAATCAGAGAAAAGACATTATGATTCTGTTAAAATTTACTTGGCACTTCCTACCCGGAGCCATCAAATTTGTGAGCGTTTGTGAGTCCATCACATTTCCTGATTTCACTTTCAAACACATTAAGTTCTCCTGAAGCATATTTAATTATACAGTTAGCCGAGACTTACCTGTAAGTTGAAGGATGACTGTAGTTCTCTGTTACTCCTGACGGCAGTTAGAAATCACATGAGATAGCATGACGTAATCGCGCTAATTTGCATAAAGTATCCAGGGGCGACGCAAGGATTTATTGTAAGGAGGGACAATCGACATATGAGACTCAAACGGTGCCCTTTTTTTTTACTTAGCACGTAAGCACACACACAACTAACAGAGATTAATTTTCAATTTATCTTTCATTAAAAATAAAATTTTCCAATGACTTATTACAAAATTTCTACCATTTTTGTTTCTTTTACTCTCTTTTCTTTTGCTTTCTTCTCACCTTCCCTTTTTGTCTCATTTCATATTTTTACGGATATTCCTTGGGGGGAGGGGCAATTGTCACCAATTGTATCTAGTTATCATACGTACTGTAAGACCAAGTTTCTTTGCCCATAACGGTATCTATATATGTGACCCATCATATCGAAAGGTACCTTAATACCGGCATAGTAAATTACGAGATATGGGCCATTGAAGCTGAGCATAGTCAAAATCATGTCCAAGGTCGAATTTCTAATTTCATTAGAAACGTTACCTTTGAAGTGTATTCTATCATATTAATCGGGTTCGAACATCCAAAACATAAGACAAATGTTTTAAAAACCATGATGAAAATCCTTTCTCCATTCAAGTTTTACCAGTACAGA
>JXSR01S024310.1:11107-21352 GCA_000969725.1 Ophiothrix spiculata
TAACAACAAGAGTCTCGCGCAACTTTAAAAAAATTGACCATAAAGCTTTTGCTAGTGATCTCAAAACAGAAGTGGATCTGGCGCTTGAGAATAATCAATTACGTGTTCAAGATCTTGTTTCTACATATTACAGCATATGCCAGTCTGTTTTGGATGCCCATGCCCCTGCTAAGATCAAAGCACGTTTTACTAGGTTTAAACCTAATTGGTACAACACAACTGTAATCAATGCACGTCGTGTGAGACACCGAAGTGAGAGGCGTTGGAGGAAAACAAGATCAGATGTTGACTACCAGAAGTATCTTGATGCCAAACGAGCTGCGAGTGATGCAATAGCTACGGAAAAATCTAGATATTATATGGACAAATTAAACAATTGTAACACTAAAGACATGTACAGGACAATAAACGAATTGCTTAATGTCAAATGTAATAACTTACCTGAATGCGGGTCAAATGGTGAACTTGCTAATCAATTTTGTGATTATTTTCTTGACAAGGTAAGCAGGATCAGACAAGAACTTGATCTAATGTTTCCATCAACAGCGATCCTAACAGTCTTAATGACCATTCAGATATTGTTTGTAGTTTAAGTAATTTTCATCTTGTTACTGATGATACTTTGTATAATGTTATCATGAAATGCCCATCCAAGAGTTGCTGTTTAGACCCCATGCCCACATGGTTGGTGAAGCAGCATCTGCCTATCCTGTTGCCTTTGTTGACTAAAATTGTCAACAGTTCACTTTCAAGTGATTGTTTTCCCACTGGGTTGCGTAGAGCTATCATCACGCCTATTTTGAAGAAAGCATCCTTAGACAAAAACACTCTGGGAAATTACCGTCCCATTTCTAATTTATCTTTTGTTGGGAAATTGATTGAAAAGGTGGTTTCATCACGAGTGTCTGATTACATTAATTCCAATGATTTGTCCGATCCCTATCAATCTGCTTACTCGAAAGCTCGCAGTACTGAGACCGCCCTCTCTTGCGTTCAAAATGACATTCTCCGTGCAATTGATACCCAGCGAGTCGTTTTCTTACTCATGCTCGACCTTTCAGCAGCTTTTGATACCGTGGATCATGGTATTCTGCTAGAACGGCTTGCTGGGGATTTTGGTTTCACGGGGGATGTCATTAAGTGGTATAAGTCCTACCTGGAATCTAGAACTTGCAGTGTCACCATAGATGGAGATTTCTCTAAAGATAAACATCTTATCTATGGTGTCCCCCAGGGTTCTGTAATAGGGCCACAAGCTTTTATCTACTACACTCGCGGAGTGGGTCAAATTATTCAAAAACATGGTCTCATGTATCATATATATGCAGACGATGTTCAGATTTATACTATCTTTGACCCAAACTGTGCTGGTGATGCTGAGTGTGCCCTGTTCCATTTATCTCGCTGTGTCAACGACATTCAATCCTGGATGCTAATTAGTAGACTGAAGCTAAATCAAACAAAAACTGAATTTTTCATTGCTTCATCCTCCCATCATTATAGTTCTCTGAAACATCTTACTCTTAATCTTGGAGGTCATGAGATTCCGGCTTCCCCTTCCATTCGTAACCTGGGAGTCACTTTTGACTATTCCATGACCATGGCGAAGCATATCACGAATTTATCTCGGTCTACAAATTGGCAACTAAGAAATCTCAATCGCATTCGTAAGTTTCTTGATACTGACACTTGTCATAACATCGTTCGCACACTCATATTATCCAAGCTTGATTATTGTAATTCCCTATTATTTGGCATTGACAAAAAACACATCAATCGTCTCCAGGTTCTTCAAAATAAATGTGCTCGGCTTATCCTAAAACAGCCGAGTCGTTCCCATGCCTCACCGCTTTTGCAGTCTCTCCACTGGTTGCCAATTGAGGAGAGGATTCGTTATAAACTCATTATTCAGACTTTCAAAGCCTTCCACTTAAAATCGCCTGATTACCTATCTTCGTACTTTCAATCTCGTGTTCACAAAACAAAATACAGCCTTCGTTCGGACTCGGCCATTTCATTTGAGGTCCCTCGTACCAAAAAACGTGCGGGGGATCGTGCTTTGTCAATATCTGGCCCTCAACTTTGGAATGAGCTGCCCAATAGTATCCGTTCTGTTGTTAATCTAAACACCTTCAAAAGCATTCTGAAATCTCATCTTTTCCCTTAATTTCTTGTTTTTCTTTTCTTCCTAGCGCCTTGTCCACATTGTAAAAGGCGCTTTATAAATCATTTTATTATTATTATTATTATTATTATGTGTTTGACACTTATAATTTTGTTCTATTCGTTTAATTGCATACTATGCAATTTTAAATAGCTAATGTGCAAGCAATAAGTACATTTAACTGTATATTTTTTACCTTTGGAGTAGATAAAAATGTTGCGAATATTAGTGTTTCATTGATTATAGCATTTCTTGTTATACGCGAAATACTCGAAACCTTATTGTGGTGACAAAGTAAATACAGTCGATTATTTTCTATACTATCCCTCCTTCCTTAGGGTGATTTCATTTGCACGAAATTAACAAATTCTGGAGATTGCAAGGTTTAGTACCGTATGTAGATTCCTTAAGACCAGATATTCCCGGTGATGTTATCGAAAGATCTTGCTGCATAAGAATGAGATCCCAGTTCCAAAAGGGAATAACTCCACGTTTTGTCAAAATTGAGTTGTTTGTACCAATGAGCAGTATTACTCTTCTAGTTTCATAGAATGAAACCATTTTCCCAAAAAAACCTTTTGTTTCGATAATGGGATTTTCTGCTCTACTTTACTGTGTGAGTTTTGCCATGGAATTACAGATTTTCGTTCCAAAAGGCATTAACTCCACTAAAGTTTACCATTTTGGTTCCAAAAGGGAATAACTCCACGAAGAAATGAATTATCAAAGACAAATTTCAATTAAACATGTTAAATGGAATCTTTCAGATTTCTCAAACAGATTGCATTTTAGTCACTAGCTATGTCCTAATATTTAACAACCTTCAAAATTAATATAAATGTCAAATGGGCCTGTAATTAAAAAAGTGTGTTTTTCTCCCATTTCACTTTTTTGGAGTTATTCCCTTTTGGAAACAATTTCTTCAGATAACGACTCCATGCTGATGAAAACAAGATTCTGTAAACCAATTCTGTAAACAACATGTTTGCAGAATTGGTGCTTTTATCCAATTTAACGCGGTCGGTTAATTTGTAGCAGTTCGTTTTCCTTAATTTGAGAAGAGAGAAAAAAAACCTTAATAATGTTTTGAAGTGAATAACATATTATCAAATAATAACTTTGCTGATTTGATAGAATTTTGTAGAATCTGTGTAGTACAAATTCCAAGGAGACTGGATCTAAACTGGCTTTGTATATTTATAAAGGAAATGTACTCTTTTCTTATTTAATCAGAGCAGTATGTTTTCTTCAACATTGTTACTTAAGTCATGGCAAGTTATGTAAAAGTTCTTATAGGAACACCCCAAGGGATTTTTATTCTCAGAATGTTTTGTAATAATTGTTTTTTAATTAATAAGCAAATGTCTGTGATATGTAATAGTAAACATTTAATAACAGGAAGGGATATACTTTTTTTTCAGGCGCCACATGTTTAATGAAGTAAATATAGTTGACAATGCCCTCTGGATCCCTATGTGATGTTTCTAACAAAACACGTAATTAGTACATTCCAGAGGGTGACATAGAGTCAATACGGAACTTTAAACTAAAACCTCTAGCCATTCTGATGTGACTAATCCGTTTTAGTGCATTTCAAGATAAAGACACCCCCCCCCCCCGACGCACACACACACATACACCAAATGCCTTTGTGCTGTTGTTGTGAAATACAAATGCTGTATTGGATATATAATTTTCTTATAATGAATTTTTAAACTTAACACTTAATTGGTCAAGAGGGTCCATATAGACCCTACATTTGTTTTTTTTTGCCAGCGGCGTAGCTAGGGGGGGCATCATTTTGGTACTTTTTAGCTTAAATAAGCAAATATTACTGCAAAAACTGCAAAAAAATTTGCACGCGTCGCGCGCTGGGAAAAAGAATTAGGCAAATTTAAGCAGAAATTACCCATTTTAGCCAAAAATTAGGAGTTTTTCAAGCTGTTGAAATGTTTTTGGGGCGTACCTTTTCAAGTTGACCCCCACCCCCCCCCCACCTCAGGGGGGGGCGCCAGTTTCACTTCTTGCCCCGGGCGAGACACCCTCGCTACGCCGCTGTTTTGCGCGTCAGCGCAAAACGCGAAGTAATTTTTCATCGCCCTTCTATGTAATTGTCTAAGTTTACCATACCCTTCAATTGGTGGCAAAAAAATTCAAATCAACCCACCCGTTCCCATGCTAATTAGCATGAATAAGCATTTTTGAGGGCGCTCTTTAAAATTTTGCCCATAAAATCGTAACCGGACAACTTTTTTCAAATTTTATTTCAGGAATGTATCAGTACTTACATACTGCAAATATGAGCCGAATTTTATTGAAAAATTCCTTTGGGAAGTGAGTTTTCAAATTTTTGGCGGGACAATTTTGACGCAACACGGCAAAATTAGTTTTTACTGCCATTTTGAAACGGTTTGTCCGATCTTCAATTTTGTTTCTTTGTTGTTTTAGTTGTTTTGAAGTACTTTTACCTGTGACCAGAGTTTAAACGTAAAATTCCTTCGCGAAAGCGCTTGTTCGGTGTTGGGTCCATATGAACCCCCCTCCCCTCTCCCCTTGACCATTAACGGGCATGTGGAGGACCTTGACCACTTAAGTATTAAATAAACGCTCTGTTACTAGATATTTGTCTCAGCTTATAGCTAGGCGTTTCTTGACTAACTACCGGTCCTTTCTGATATGATGGGTTAATATTTTATAGTGTATTTTTAATTGCTATAGGGGGCCTATAGAAGAAATTGTATTTAAAAATATCTAACCGTATATATACATACTATCATACATCATGAACATCAGAAAATCTATAAGTATAGATCTATTTGTTTCTTAATAGCCTAATTGGATTTTTCGTACAAAATTACTTTAACTTAACACTAACGTGACCAAGGTATTTCCCATTCGTTGGTGCCCAAGTGAGGGGGGGGGGGGGGGGGGGGGGGGGGGGATCCTAGGGACCCTCTCTTAAAGAAACACGCTTCCGATATGATTTTTACGTTGTAAGTCTGGCCAATGATAAAGCATGTAAAAAAGGACCAAAATACAGAAACAAATTGAAAATCGGATGAACCGTTTCAAAAAACATTTTTTATGCCACGTCAAGAAATTTCCCGCCAAAGTTTCAACTACCCTGTTCCTCAGGGAATTTTCGCATGAAATTTTGCTCAAATTCGCACATTGCAAGTACAATTACATTGCCAAAGTAAAATCAGAAAAAAGTTATTTAGTTCCGATTTCTTGGCAAAACAAATTTAACAGCGCCCTCGAAAATTACTTTATGCTAATTAGCACGAAAACGACTGGATCAGTTTGATTTTTTTTGCCACTGAGGGACCCGCTGCGGTTAGTTTGACAATTATATGGAGTGACAATGTAGCGCGAAAACCTGTTGTTAGGACCCCTCCCCCTGGTCTCTCAAACTTAAACGTATTTAGCGGTCTTCTTTCATATAACATAGAAAACTAAATTTTGAAAAATCGGACCAAGCTCCTTTAACTGCTACTAAAGGATGCCAGACATCTATTGAAATCTACTTTTATCAATTGTTCTGTAATTCCACATAATGTCTATATACAATCATGTTAAAAGTAAAGGTTTTAAGATTGCGATGTCAAACAAAATCTTGAATCTGAAACTGAAACTATAACCTGAATATGAAACGTATTTGTCATTATAATAGATCATAAATTAAACCCTTTGGAATCGCAATATAGACAATTGCTACCGATTCGATACGGGAAAACAAACAGATCTGACAGACAGAGTGGTGTGAAATTAAAAAAAAAATGCTTGTATACTTTCGTAGATATACTCAAGAGACAAACATTACTTCGGAGCAATTATTATCATAATTGAAATGTATTGAAGCGCAATATAATAGTTTATCATTATTGTATTTAAGCGAAGAATATCATAAACAAAGTCAGAACAACAACTACGAGTATCTGAAAATGTTTATAATAATAACGTAATTGTAACGGCTGAAAATAATTTTCCCTAATGAAAGGTGCGTTATTCACTTGTCCGTGCATAACAATGCATTTTGTAATCCGTAGTAAAATATTTTTATAACCCATTACTTATTCTATTCACTGGAGTCAATAAGTATAGGTAATCCCCACTTGAGAAATTGTAATCCGTAACAATCCTTTTGTGTTTACGCGATAAAAAGCACAACTAAAACCGCCAGACGTTTTTGCTTTAGTCGAAGACAATAGCCTATCCTATACTTTGATTGACAGGCCTCTTTTGTGCGGTAAGATTAATTCGATACTTCTTTTGACACTTATAATTTGTAAACTATTTGTAAGGAATTTGTAAACTAAAGCTTTTGTCCGTTAATGAGATAACTTATGACGAACTTGAACAGGCTAATTGTTATAGGTTTGACAATTCTAAATACACGGGCCTCGACAAGTCAGTTCTTTGTTTCATTAGATTGTATTTTATTTTAGGTTCAAAGTGCTGAAAAGCAGATTTTTGAACGCATCATGAATACCAAAGTAAATCGTTCTCAAAACGTAAAGTTGTTAGCTTAGTTTTCATGCCCAATGTATTCACTTAGGGTTGTCTGATTTGTTTACAAAATGATCATGAAGTATCGATGTTGCCTTGTCTTCACCTTTTTTCTGAATGTATATTACCTGCAAAAAATACCCTAGTTTTCACTTCTTGTTATTCTATATAAAACCTAAGCACACATAAAACAGGAGATTGTTTTTACTTATGGAAAGACATTTAATGAAGCATTACCTATATATCCTTACCGGGACAAACTCAAAAACTGCCATTAAAGCATTCTCGCGGGACGTGGATGACTTAAGGCAGAAATGTTTTGACGCACGTGCTAGTTTGTTTTTAAGGTTATTTTAACTCAGTATTAAGTGAACTTCTTTTTCAGAATAACCTGTCACGTCAATTACATCTAACTGAAGAGAATAAAAAACACATTATATGTTTTTTCATTAAAGTTTTAGAAATAAAGAACAAAAACTCGTACATTACCTAAATGGTTTTACGCCACGGAAACGAAGTTCCCTAAATTCTACTAAAGGTTGCCGTATAACTATTGAAATATACTTGTATCAGCTGTTTTTCTTCTGTAATTCCACATAACTACATAACTACAAAGTCTGAATCTCAAACATGAATCTGAACCATATTAGTCATTAGATTACATTATTAAAATCATGTGTAACAGAAATATAAAGAATTTATACCGATTCGATACAGGGGAAAACAAACAGATCTGACAGACAGAGTGGTGTGAAATTGAAAAATAAAGCTTCAATTGGAATTCTGGGTGCTTGTAATACTTTCGTATATCTACTCAAGAGACAAACATAAGGAGCAATTATTATCATAATTAAATGTATTAAAGCGAATTATATAGTTTATTATTATAGTGTTTAAGCGAGAAATATCATAAACAAAGTCAGGATATTTGGTATATTGGCATCAAAGCCTTACATAAACAACTCAGGATGTTTGGTACGTATGACGGCAACAGCGCTTAATACGAGTATCTTAAAATGTTTGTTATAATAACATTATTGTAAGTACTCTGTCACACATCACGAAACGTATAAATAACGTACTAATAACGTACACTGGTATGGTAATTGATATACATGTATTTCAAAGACTAAACCAGTGTACGTTTTTAGTACGTTGTTCTTAAGGTTCGTGATATGTGACAGAGCCATAACAGCTGAAAATAATTTTCCCTAATCATGCTAATGAATGTGCGTAATCCACGATACTACATACATGATCCTAAGATGACAAAACATCGAAAATACATCATGGATGAACATGTGTTTTAAAATGTCAGAATAAAACAATTCTCAAAACGTTGTTAGCTTGGTTCTTATACCTAATTTACTTAGGGTTGTCTGCTTTGTGTACAAAATGATCATACAGTGTCGATGACACCTTGTCTTCACCTTTTTTCTCAAGGTATTTTAACTCCAAAAAATACCCTTCTTTTCACTTCTTGTTATTTTAAAAACGAACCACCCATAAAACAGGAAATTATTTCTACTTATGGAAAGACATTTAATGAAGAATTACCTATAATACATCCTTGCCAGGACAGACCAAAAAACTGCCATTGACACATTCTCACGGGACGGTGGTTGACGTTTAAGGCAGAACTGCTTTGACGCACGTTTTATTTTGTTTTTAAGATGAATTCAACTCCGTGTTAATTGGACGTTTGTCAGGATAATCTGTCATGTCAATTACTCCTAATTGAAGAAAATAAGAAGAAAAAACCCCTCAAATATTTATTGTTTGTTTGTTCATAATACTGTTTCAGAAAATTATCGTTTGTTTGATTTGTTTGCTTTTATTAAATATTAATTCCGCCTTTAGTGTGTTTAGTTCCTATTTGACGCTCTTGATTAAGCCCTTGACAATTCGATTTGTATGCAATCTCTTTCTTTTTATAAGCATGATATTTTTAAGTAATGGATTTTTTGGTTTGTAGTTTAAACGCTCAATAGTACCTAGCAAAACATTTTGCCTACTTTTTCAACAATCAGTAAAAGGAAGGCTACATTTTATATTACTGTAGCTAGCTTTGGATGTCTGATTTATCAATGTAATTATTTCATAAATATTTGTCCTTCAATCTGTCAATACCTGTTGTCTGTTTTCGCATTATACTTACACACCAATGCTTGTATGCCAGAAAGCTTAGTTAGCAATTTCACGATTTTTGACCGACGTCACTTATGACGTCACTGTGACGTCATACAAGGTTCAATGTCAATTTTTTGGAGCCAATGGACTAGTAAGGGTCATAGCTATCCACCAGTACCCTATATGTGATGTTTCGTTAATCGGTTAAAGGGTACTTTCAGGCAATTATCTTTTGTACATTACAATAATAATTTTTTGATGACAAGGGAATGTCTTGACAAGAAGTACTTTACATCATTACAACTGGTAGATATTTGTGATTAAAATAGTTTTTGTTTTGGTTTTCATGGACGAATGAATCATTTAGAAAATTGCAATCAAAATTTGACTTTCCACACAAGAGAAGCGATCAACGCGGGCTCATTTGATTAACATCTGCGCCTGTTGGCAAACCAATTTTGCTTCAATTTTCTTACAAAACTATCCTAATCATTCAGCCCATACTAACCAGACGAGCAATTGCTTGGAAGAGATTAGAAATAGCTTTTGCTGCCTTGAGAGACCTTTTTCTTGCAAGTCAATGCTAGCTTTTAAGTATAGAAATTCAAGAAAAAGCCATAGAAATAGCAATTGCTACTTTTATGAATTCGGCCTAATGTCTTTTTCTTACTAGCAATTGCTAGTTCTATGAATTCCGCCTATTAGTCAGGCCAGCGTTTGCTTACATGAATTTTGAAATTAATTTTCTACCGCGTGATAGTTTGCACAGATGCAAGTCACTCTACATTTTCGGTATCAATTTGTCAGAGTTTTCGAAAAACCAAAATTCCAAAAGGATTTTATGCATGCATAAGATATTAGACATAAGAGGTAAGACACAAGAAACACTCAAGTTTCTGCTTACTAAGACCATTTTGCTGCATATTTGGAATACAGGGTGATCAAACATGCGATATCTCAAACATTAACCTGATCCAATAGAATCTACTTTATTTGTTGCTGTTAATATTTGCAACTATGGTATTATGAATTATCAACAAATCATTATTGTTATTAATTGTATCAACGTTTTCACAACATACGAAACTTGTCAAGGAAATTTTGACTTTTGTAGTTGTGGAAATACCCTGAAATGATAAAAAAGGGTTTATCCTCGTCAAATAGATCACCTATCATTAAATTTTTGGAATGAATAGATAAATTTGTCTCTCATTAAATGTTAATCAACTTTTGGAATGACGACTTTAAGAAAGATTGGTATTTTTGAACAATTTTGTGTACAAGTCAATGGTCGCTTCCTCGATCATTTTTTTTCTCTTTTGCCTCAATGAGGCAGGCATACGCCATTTATTTCTTGTCATATTTCTTTATCTTTTCTTTGTCTTTCTTTACAATTTCATATTATTCTTTTTTATAAAGTATTCGTTTACAATTAATATTAC
>JXSR01S024312.1:9067-23585 GCA_000969725.1 Ophiothrix spiculata
AGAAGTCACATGTTCCTTCCTTTATACTTACATAATAATGAAACATCTGTCAATTCTTCTGAAAATAGGTGACATTTATTTTGGCATTTCATCTTCGGCAGACTGCCGAGTGATTGTGACATCTGGAACATGCAAGTCATACTTTCAAGTGCCGCCGAGTGCTTTTAATCACTGAATATCATTCAGCCACATGATTTTCGATTCAATGTTTCTATCAGTCAGTGCTAAGGTCTTATGCAAATGAGCTTATAGAGAACAATTTCGAAAACAAAATAAATTCTCTGGAAAGATAACAAAAACTTTGTTGCGATATTTTTTTCTTTACGTGACCTGTCGGAAAAGATCGGATTTTGAACCCGTATAAAGACCATGAAGATTTGAATAAAAATATTTGAATTTGTTTTTGTTTATGTTAGGAATAAAATGTTTCATTTTATAACATTTTAAATTTAAACCTTTAAAATCAAGGTCACATTCATTTACGTGCTCGCGGTTTTTATCAAACTACATGACTATTTTCTGATACAACCTGCTAGCTAACACATGTTTTAAGTAGGTTTCAGTTGTTTCATCGGGTAAAAGGGCAGAGTTTTCCCTTTAGGAAACATTTTCGACCAGTACCGTTCTCAAGTTATGGTAAATTTTATTTTTTTCAGGTAACACAATCCTTTGTATTTTTAATGATTTTTATTGGTTGTAAAGCAGTGATATTTATTATGTATTCTGTAAAATTTTTTTTAAAGAAGATGATATTTCATAATTTTTACTTTAAAAAGTAGCAACTTCAACAGCATTCAAAATATTCTCGGTTTGAATTCATGGAAAGGTTTGCTCGAGCGAGGATGATAACATGTTAAAGTTTGCAATTGCACCCGGGATGGTCTTCATAAAACCCTAATTCATAAATCATGCAAGACCGCGATGTGAGACGTTTCTGTGTAAGACACACTGGACAGAAGACGTGTCTTAGTCTTTTAGACCAGATCACTTTTCTTTGCATCCCCCTGGCTTGAAAAAGTGATGGATTTCAACCAAACTTGGGTCTTGGGTGCTGCATGGGAACCCGTATTTCTGGGTGATGTCAAAGGTCACATACCAGGGTCAAAGGTCATATGAGGCAAAGTTGCAAAATAGGCTGAAATTGTCAATTTGGCCTCATTTGAAAAGTTTAATTCCGATTGGAACCAAACTTGGTTTATGTTTTATATGGATATAATATAAGAACCTTCATATGTTAATGTGGTGAAAGATCACATACCAAGGTCAAAGGTCATATGAGGTCAAGCTGGAAAATAGGCTGAAAATGTCAATTTGCCCTTATTTGAAATGTTAAAATCCGAATGGAACGAAACTTGGGTTTTGGATATAATATAGGCTGAAAATCGTAACAAACATGTACATTTTTGGGATCGCGTCGGCCAGGGGGATCGCGTGGTTCCGAGAACCAGTATTTTCCCCCTATTGTTGAAGATAAGTATATAATTTCCATTATAACGTAAAGTGTAGTCAATGGGCAATAACTTACTATGATATGAATTACATTGATCTTGAAAGAAAGTAACTTACTTTTTTCATACACTCGCATTTACATATGTGTACCGCCGCGGCAAAAGGGTCCAGTTGTCGACTCCAACATGTTGCTCATTGTAGCATATCTGATGTATACAAATACCATACATTAGATATGCTACAAGTAGCAACATGTACGAGCCGACAACTGGACCCTTTTGCCGCGGCGGTACACATATAGAGTTTCAATAATTGATGTTACATAATTACACAATTACTTTGTAATCAATCTATTAAAATTCCAGCCTGGTCATTCACATTTTGTTTATTGGCAACTGCAGGACAATGCCAAGTTTACTCAAGTTTACAATGATCCCAATGATTGCACAAAAGCAATGCCAATTTAATTAAAAAAACCTCATGGTAATTAACAACAATAAAATACACCGACGAATGGGTGGAAAGATTTAGAGAGAGGACAAAGTAATAAAGCATATCAAGTCGGTTGATTTAGGGATTATTATTGGTATTCATATCGAAATGTTTGCCCTCCAGTAAACTCAACTATCTTAATATTTATTCAAATGGGCAAAAAAAAAAATCACACATTTAAATTGTTTGGCCCCAAACTGACATTACCATCATATCCAACATGAAATTTGGTAAATCTGTTTGTAGAAATCTGTACTCACTATAGTATCATATTATATTATGGTTTGTTTAGTCAATACTCGAAAAATCTTGAAATATGCATAAAGTAATCAAACTCTGTTACGAGATCCCTAGCATATCACTTGTATTCTACACCATTGTGAACTGGTTGTTTTGTATTGTGTAAGACACTAGTAATGAGTGATAAAAATAATTGATTAAGACCAAATCAATGCGTTTTAATATTTTTGTACATGAATCGTTCATGTGTTTGGTATTATTTTTAGCTAATTTGGTTGCTACCACTTGGGGAAACATTGAACATAAGTTCATTTGAATATTCAGCAAAATTGGGTAGGTGGTTATGATTCGAAAAATACGGACTAATTTACTTCCACGTAGGGTCATATTAGTTTATGTGCGTTAATCGGCTGCTTGCTGCATAATTCAAGGTTTAGAGATTTTAGTATAAGGTGGAAAATTATTGATGCAACTGAGTTCATCAAGCCTTAAAACTTCTTATGCTGCTTTCATACTTATTGTCGCTTTGCAGGTTTGTAGCTTTGCAGCTATGTCGCTTGCTTCCTTTCACACTTTTGTAGCTTTGCAGTTTTGTCGCTTTGCTGCTTTGCCGCTTCATGTCGCTCCCAAAGTTGAATTCATTTCAACTTGAAAAATCTTGTCGTGCGACAAAATTTTCCCGATATCGATTATCTCAGCGACATGTAGCTTTGCCGCTACGACAACCGGAAGCGGCAAGTTTTTTTCAAAAAATATACGTCACGCAACGACAAGGCTGCAAAACTACACGAGTATGAAAACAGCACTAGCTTTATTGCGTAACGTTTCCCAAACCATCTCTGCAATATGTTCTTAAAGGAACCACTTTTTCGACCTTCCCGATCCAAACCCATCCGGTTAAAAAAACCATTTCCTTCCTCAAATAGTAACCCTTCCTACATAGGCGACGTTCTACAACAAGCTTGGGGTGCGTAGACCGCGTGTTTGACGTGTTGGACCACTTCACCTTATTATAATACTTCACCTTAGTAAAATACTAGTTTAAGGATTACAAGCGTCAACCAAGGTTCCACGTATGGCTCAGATTTGAAAAAATGATCCCGAATAAATGCTCTTTAATGTTTAAGGTATGACAACAGTGGACCACTTCACCTTATTATAATACTTCACCTTAGTATAATACTCATAGTTATATCAAGGATTACAAAGCGTCACCCAAGGTTCCACGTATGGCTCAGATTTGAAAAAATGATCCCGAATACATGCTCTTTAATGTTTAAGGTATGACAACAGTGGACCACTTCACCTTATTATAATACTTCACCTTAGTAAAATACTCATAGTTATATCAAGGATTACAAAGCGTCACCCAAGGTTCCACGTATGGCTCAGATTTGAAAAATTATCCCGAATACATGCTCTTTAATGTTTAAGGTATGACAACAGTTAAGAAGGGTTTTTTGTCATAAACGAAAAAATCTCTACCAAACACTTGTTTTTGAATGAGGGTATTTTTGCCTAATTGCAGCGGAAATGAATGTAATTGATTGTTTGCAAATTCAAATGGAATATCAAAATTATAGATCTCGACACCAGGGCCTAGATTCTTCAAGTCTTTGTTAGTTAAAGGAAAACTTGTTTTATTTGACATCAAAAATTAGTTTAAAATGATCAGCAACTTAATGGCAGGGACGTGAACATGTTTGTGATTTTATTGCTTAAACCTTCCAATATAAACGTGAATATTTAAATCGTAAATAATCCATGCATGCAATCAAATTATTGTTGTGTCTTTCAACCTTGACTTTGAGCTTTCACTAATTGAAGCAATTTGACATTTCAGAATATACCAGTCATCTGCCAGAGTTTGACATCAACACGACACATTTAGTTTGGCATATGGACGTATTAACGCCTACAGGAGAAGAAACTACTATACTTAAAATAGTTGTCTCCAGATTCAACGACAGATGGTAAGCAAATAATATAGTTTATAAAATTTAGAAAACGTCGTAAACGGTAATAACTAATTTGATGCTAGGCATTCAGTGAGTATTCGATCTCTTTATTGCATACCATCACGCTAATAAAATATTTGCCAAACTCATTCTTTTGACAAAATTGAGATTTGTAAATATATGAGATTTGAGAAGTTCGTTTTGATCAATGCCAGCATACCCAGTACTTCTTACACAGGATGCTGGCATTGATCAAAACGAACTGAACTTCTCAAACTCATGCTAAACAGACAGCAGTGGAGAAAATTCATCATGGTTTCCGACCGCGGTCGACATAGATAGATAGATAGAATATATCAACTCTTTAGAATGTAGAATGAGAGGTACATTCTATGAGCAGATAAAAATATGTATAACCTTGACCATGTCAACATAAAAATTGCTTTACATGAGTGTGTCATACTCATGCATGACACACTGCTTATTGCAAAACATGAGCGACATGGTAAAGAGACCACTATCAAGTGTCCTGGGAAGTGCAGTGAACCAAGTCACTTGTGATCAAGCCATTAGCCAAGATGGCGAAAGCTAAAGTCGTGAGTATAAGTTTCTGGATTTGTCACGCAAAATCATCTATATACTTAACTCGAGTCTGCGACTTCTGCAGAATAGAATTGCCTATGTCACTTTATAAATTCCCTAACTATATGTAAATGACATTTATCATACTCCTGCCTAATTATAATGTCAGATGTCCCCAAATTGTAGAAAATTATCGTTTCAAAAACTATGGCAGTTGGAACTTCGGCGACTAAACAAAAAATATAATACACTCCCCTTCTAAATGCGTATAAAATGTTATACCAGTATTTGTCAGTTATTTACATATTCACAAAGATAGATACCTGTTAGAAACGCATTTATTCAATATTCACCAAAATTGTATACCATGCTGGTTTAGTGTAAATTTACAACCCATTTTATTCCCTCTGATCGTGTAGAATCATACTTAAAATTGATCAAAATGTGGTACAATTTTTTAATAGACTTAAAACAGATGGGACCATCTTTTAGTATATTTATTATGCAAATTGGGGATTCCTGCATTACATACATTTCATAATAGGTCGCTCATATTGAACATATCAATCAAACTGACGCAAAAGTCGTAGAAAACTAAAATAAGCACTATTCATTTTTCAAGGACATTCTTTAACAGCTTGAACTGCAAACTTCTTTAAATTTGCGAAAAAAAGTGTTTATGTTTGTATATAGAATAGCTACTATTTCGTTTGTTCAATAAGATTAATATCTGTGGAAAAACTTGAAGGGGTCCAAACGAATGCACATACACACAAGTTTATTGTATGATTGTATGCATATTTTCTATTTCTTATATATGTGGATAACAGCCTCATCCCCAGAGTTGCATACATTCTTATGCAAGAAGAGTAATCAATTAGCAACCTGATCTGAGTGTATAATCTCACAAAATGCATTTCAGAGGTGAAGGTGAAACAGTTAAAAGTAAATAATACACAATGCTAAGATAAGACAATGATACTCCTTTAATTTTTTCCTTGCATAGAATAATACACTTTACATAACCCCACGCACTTTTTTGACAACTCTTACCCAAATTTTTTAGTTTGATAAATTATGACAAGAAAATAACCTGATTTTAGTCAATAATTCAATTAGTAATTCAATCCATTAAGACCTACATTCCTGTCAAGTTGATATGATTAATTCATGTACAGAGTTAAACAAATTGCAATTTTTACAGCATTGTGTAGAAACCCATTTGAAAAGTTATATTGTAATAATTTTCCACTTTTTGTAAATTTGTTTTGGTCTTATTGTGGATGTTTATATTTGTGAGATTATGAAAATAAATTCAGTTGAAGTTGAAGGTCGTTTACCACATATGAAGCTATACTTCATGGTTCTTGATTTTATCCTTACAAATTAAGCATTTTGGTGTTCCTGTACATTAAAGGAGCATGGTCCGTTTTTTTCAAAATTACATTTTTTAGTTTAATACGAAAGATCTGACACATGGTTTTGTATTGCACATAGGACTTGTATGTCTTATATATTACAATTGGTGCATTTAGAGCTGATTTTGTATTGCACATGCGCGTATCTTGCTCGTCGCATTTGCTACATTTTGGTGATGGATCTAGAGCTGGTTTTGTATTGCACATAGGTGAATTTTGTGTGTCTCATTTGCTACATTTGGTGACGGATTTAGAGCTGGTTTTGTATTGCAAATAGGACTATCTTGTGTGTCTCATTTGCTACATTTGGTGATGGATTTAGAGCTGGTTTTGTTTTGCACATAGGAGTATCTTGTGCGTCTGATTTGCTACATTTTGTGATGGATCTAGAGCTGGTGTGTATTGCACATAGGTATATCATGTGTGTCTCATTTGCTACATTTGGTGATGGATTTAGAGCTGGCTTTGTTTTGCACATAGGACTATCTTGTGTGTCTCATTTGCTACATTTGATGATGAATTTAGAGCTGGTTTTGTATTGCACATAGGTGTATCTTGTATGTCTTATTTGCTACATTTGGTGATTGATTTAGAGCTGGTTTGGTATTGCACATAAAAATATCTTGTGTGTCTCATTTGCTAAATTTGGTGATGGATTTAGAGCCTGGACATTGTCATAGCTAGCTACAACCCAACAACTACCAATATGGGACGACCTTTTAAGTGATTGATTTAATCTTTTCTATATCCAGGCCACCATCGCACAAACCATTATATCCCATCAATACTACTTGTCAATATTTAGGTAACCGAAAATGTCCCGTCTTTACCAGTTATAAAAGGGCTTTGAGAAGAAAAACTACATGGTCTAGTTTTGGACAGTTTCATTCACGGTGATACAAAAGATACACAGCGATGAACTAAATAAGGGAATTATTTATTATATATGTCAATTGAAATAAAGCATGCCTGACGCGTTGAATCAACAACCTTTGGCATAAAAAACTTTCACGAGCTTTGAGTTTATTTTAGCAACTGATCCTGAATATTTACTGTATAAGTAACTTTTAGTTCATCCTTTGATGTCATATGGATGTAACATTTTGGGATGGAGGAATGGTAAGCTGTCAAAGTTCAGGTGTATGGGTTGCCACTTCGGACATTTTAAGTAGCCCTTTTAAAGAAAATGCATGCTACAGATGAACTTACAGGGCATGCGATAAAATAACATATTTACCTTTTGGAAGACAAAACCCCGTAAAATTCAGACATTCGGAACTTGTGTTTATACAGCAAAATTTGCAAGTTGCTATAATTACGTAACACTTTGGCCAATTGAAATACTGTGAATAAATAACACCATTTTATTGGTGTCGACATCTTTGTCACAAAGGGTTGTTTACCCACTCAACATATAAATTCCTCATTCATATTTTTAGTTCCTGACATGTGAGGATTCAAATAATTTGCGAGAGTTATTCAAGAGATTTCGAAGAAGCAGGAATTTTTATTATTTTGACAAACAGGTAAAACAAATATAGTTTTATATAGGCCTACCATGATGTAATTCTAAGTCTGATCATTATTTTGAGTGTGTTTGTCGAACGTCATTCCAATTTTTTCCATGAGGTTAATGGACTCCCTGAGTAACATTGTGATCTCGGATGAGGCAATTAACCTTCATCGTCCATTACCTTTACTCGAATTCAAATAAACTTATCGTTTCCTTTGAAAAAGAGTACAACACACTTTATTCTTATACCAGTTATCACGGGAATTAACTAGTGTCTGCTTTTATCAATTGGACAAATACCGTATTTGATGAGCTTAATTCGGATGTTCACCGTCACGATCATATACTTCCCTATAGCATTATCATCTCCGGTGAGAGAGTGGTGAGGTATGTAACCTTGATTATCTAGGTAAAATCTCTTAACCCCTTCATCCTTTAAGACAATTTCCTTTCTTCGAATTCAAAGAAAGAGTATAAACCATACATTCATGACATTTTTCTTTTAATCAGTAAAACTAGAAATATTCTAACGTCTTCACGCAAACCTATGGCCCGAACAGGAAGAACAACTTGGCGAGCTGTAGCTAGATAAATTTACGACATGGCTTGTGTTTTTCATAAAATCAAGTCTGGGAATGAGATTTTTGCTATCAGGTTTAGAAATTCCACTTAAGCTAAGTGATCCGAATCTCTATATCCATCTGAGCATTTCCATCATGATTAGGCGCTATCATGGGAATCCTTACTTCTTGAAATAGAAATGTGCTTTTAAATTTCTCAAACAGGTTAAAGGGACATATTTTAGAACGTGTTCAGCATCATGTCTTTTTTCTCTCCAAACGCAGTTTTTACACTAATAGATCGCTTGTCCTACGATGTACAACATGTGAAATTTCCCGATTTGTTATTCTATTTTCCTATTTTTGCTTCATATTAGATTTTTTAATTTTTTCAAAAAATTATTCTATTTATTCAATTTTTTTTATATATAATCCTGAAATATGTTATTCCAAAAGTTCAATTTCTTCCAAAAATATTTTATTTACTCAACAAATTATTTATTCAACAATTATTTATTTCAAAAGCATTTGATTTATTCCAAACTACTTTATTAATTCAACAGATTTTTTTTTTTTTTTTGACATAAAACGCCTTCATGCATAAGTGTTTACCTATACCTAAAGTTTTGAAGGTCAACTTTGCCGGAAAGTGCAATTATTCACGATAAATTGATTGGATGTTGCTATTTTACACTGCAGTAATCAGTATCTTTGAAATCGATTTGAAACATATATTTATTGCAATATATTCAGTGGACTGTTTTAGATTTCTATCTTTCCATGAAGAATAGGGAAAGAAAGTGTGAAATATAATATATCATTCAAAAGCTGAGATTGTTGAGAATTAAAAAATATGTAATAAACTCAATTTTGAAATTTGCAACTTTCCTTTCAATTTGCCAGATAACCCAGCAAATGTTTTGATTTTTTTTAAATAAAAAATATTTATTCAAAAAGGGTGACATATTATCATTCAAAATAAGATATTTTAGGAATAAAAAATATGTAATAAACTCAATTTTGAAATTTGCGACTTTCCTTTCAATTTGCCAGATAACCCAGCAAATGTTTTGATTTTTTTTAAATAAAAAATATTTATTCAAAAAGGGTTATATATTAAGACAATAAATAAAATATTTTGTGAATAAATGAAATATTTTTGAACAATAAAATATTCATTGCCAAAAAATGAATCAAAAATGAAAACAATAAACTAAAATTGGGAAAATGAGGCATGTGGCACCATCGTTTTATCCCACAAATGATTGCATGAGTGCAAAGTTTCAGCTCAGTTAGATGTTTAAACAAAAGGTATGAGCCAAATATAACCTAACCCTTTTAGCACATTGATTTGAAATAATGTGAAAATATTTATGTAGGAATTCAACACTTAAATGATAAGATCGCAATAATGTTGGCTATAAAGATATAGGGCCTAACATGTAAAAAGTCCGTCCGTCTGTCATTTAAAGCTGTTAAGTACATACATCTTCAGTATTTAATGACAAAAAAATGTTTACATTTATAATAAACACATCATTTTCTGGCTTAATGACAAATCTCTAAAAGTGCCCTATGTCATGTATGTGTAATCAAATCAGAGACCCTAGCATGCCTATAAAGAAATATATACTCTAGGGTTTCTTATCAAGCCATGATTCCTTCAGGGTGATCCAAAATAAGTAGTAGGTCTACTAAACTACAATAAAATACAATCGAAAGTTACATTATCTTTTTTAAAAAGGATGTAATGATCCCGTCATGTAGGCATTTATATAGCAGTTTGATTCGAAAAAGCGCAATATTCAAATCGTCATTATGATGCAGGGTGTAAGCAGGCAGATATGTAAAAATAAATAGAATTTGATGCACAGCAATTACAGTTTATTTCTGTAGAGTCTATATCTTCAGAAATCTTTTGGTTCTTTTTGTGTGTACAAATAACTCTTACCAACCCTGTACAAAGAAGATTCAAGTAATGTTGCATGTAATTCAATAAGAATAGTGGCGACGACTTGGAACTTAATCCCACAATTGCTAGAACACATGTAGCGAAGGAAACCCTTGCAGGAAGTTCCTAAAATTACGGTACCATCTAACCATGGAATCATAATCCCAGGGCACTTTTAGCCTCGGCTCATCTGTGATAGTATGTTTAAAAATAATTGTAAGAATATCGCCGTCTGGGAACTTTTTGCGTGAATTGTCTGGTAAATGATTAGATATGGAAAAGAAAGAAAAAGATCTGAAACAAAAAGAAACACAGGCAGAAAAGATAAACATACGAAACATTAGGAAAGATGAAAAAATGATAATAAAAAGGAAAGAAGCACTTGAGGGAAAGGAAAAGAAGAGCAAAGTAAAAGCAATAACTTGCAACGCTGGATCCTAATCATCGTTACAACACTGGTACATGGTATAATAAGTAATGAGTACCAGCGCTGCTACTTCATATAGTACTCATGCACGTACCGCAACAAAGTAGCAGTAAAAAGTTAAACATGTTTTAAGGTAAAGTAGTTTAAAATCAAAGGTTTAAAATACTGGTCCTAAAGTTTTGGATGACTATACCTCCAACGTATGTACTTCTTACACGAAATAAACCATATAGTATTTGTTTTGCTCTACTTCATAAATATTTTTTATATATCTAAGCTTGAAAAGTAATCAAAACTCCGGCACGATGAGATGGCGATTGGCGGGCCAATAAGATTACTCCACTAGCTAATCAATAATTATTAGGTTCAGCAATATTGTTGATACACTGTTGTACCAGTGAATTTGGATTTGCTTCAACGCTTACCACCCGGACGCCACAGCATCATGTGTATAGTTGTTTTCCCACCCACCTCTCCCAAATTTCGGTGGTTTGGCTTGACCAAAGTATGGTCAAATATATTGAAAGATTATTCGACATTTACGAAATCGTTGATCTTCGAAATTTTCGTAAAATTTAGCGAAAAAGGGGGATCATTCGGTGTAGGTTCTCGAAAAATCAGGACAATGGATAAGAGTCATTATAGAGGGTTATAAGGTTGACATTCAAAATAATAGGGGGTCATTGGGTGACAGCTCAGTGAAAATGGGGGTCATAGGGTGAGAGCGGAGCATAAAACAAGCGGGTCTATCGACAGGAGCATGACGCGTGCCAAATATTTGGGAGTGCCCCACAGACATTGGTTCAATAAGGGAGGTAACAGAACATTTGGTTTCGTTAAAGTGTTTAAAATCAAGAAATGGTACAAACAACAATAAAATCAACATTTCGGATTTCTTGTGTTATTACATATACATGTATTATGAAGAAAATAAAACTTAACGTGTCGCGACTCGCAAGATCTAGTCTTAAATAAGTGAATGAAAATGTGATACTTTGACTACAATGTATAATGCTGTTTAAGCATATTTTCAATGCTACATTTATATCGAATTCAGTGTCTATTCTGAATCTAATACGTATTTCACCCAATTCACAAAAATACAGAATTTACCAAGTATAATTCAAAATTTTGTCTGACTCGAACTTTATTTGTGGTAAATATTTACTCGCTTATTAAAATAAAACAAAAGAAAATGATATCTTGATTTAGTATGATTATACTTTTTTGACGTAAATGATTTTCTACTTCACTTGACGTTGTAAACAAGGACAACACGTGCGACTCAAAATCATGGCTTCACGCTTCTACTTTAACAGACTTATTAACCAAGGTTGTGATTTTGAACTCATTGTTTATTTCTCAATTCATTCTTATCAGTTTAGATATATCTATAACACAGTATACTAATTTAAAACGATATTTATATACAAAAAACGATTTAATTTCCCTGATTTTTGCAGACAATTTACTCAATTAGCTACATTTGGACAGAGATTGGTAATATTTTCCGAATTGCACAAATTGTCATTGAATCTTTTCTTTAACCGAAGGTTACAAGGTAAAAAAAAGGAATTGAACTGGCCTCCTCCCATTTTAATTAAAATATAATATTTTTTCGTAATCACCGCTTTCCTGAAGATAATTTTCTATTTTCCATAAAACAAAAGATTTTTTAGCTACTGGCATTTGGAACAATTAGGTTCTAGCCAAATGTTGACCGTAGACAATTACGATTGCCTATGCTACAAAAACATGGAATACACTACCGGTAGAGTACTCAAATAAACGAACACCCAATGCTATATAGTACATCATACTTTCAAGAAGCTGTTGATTTTTTTTCGCTTTATAAATTTCATTTTGTAATGTAATGTAATGCATTGTATTGTATTGTATTGTATTGTATTGTATTGCATTGTATTGCATTGCATTATATTGTATTGTATTGTATTGTATTGTATTGTATTGTATTGTGATGTGTTGTTTTGTACTGTGCTGTGTTATATTGCGTTGTATTGTATTGAATTGTACCGTACAAAGTAAAAACGTAGTATGTACAAATATACTCTCATTACAATTTCACATCAATCAACTCTGATGCAAGAATGTTTACACTGAAGTCACCCATTGTATATATCTGGCATACATAATATGTATCTGCCAGACAAAGGCAAAATACAATATGTGTAAATATAAAGATTACATCTTGATACATCTTGGTGGTGCCAAAGTTGAGTTTGCTTGACATCAAGAGCTGATTCTTGCTGCTATGATTTCAATATTGGTTGATCAAGGCTATGCTCCCCAAGAGGTAGGGACTCGGGGGTGGGGTGGGGTCTTCCAAAATGTTACACTGGTATGAGCCTGCCGGACTTTGAAAAACTGACCATCTCTATCTATACCCACCCATCAATATACCAATTTTGATGGAATAGTACCCAATTTTACTCAAATTAGGTGCTTTTTTTGCAAATTTCCCCCCAAAGCATCCAATTTAGGAAAATTGGGTGCTTTCATCTGAGACGAAAACCACCAGATCGCTATAACAAATCTGTGAAAACCCACCCAAAAGGCAGGCACATACTACGTATACCTTGTATAACATCCGAGGTAGATCCTGAAGTGGTCAAAGTCAGCGGACATCTGTTCAGTGTACAAAGGCTACATGGAATTGCAAACCAAGAAGGCATAGTGCACTATAAATCACGTTTGTTTAATAGATACTGCCTTCAGCATGTTAAGTTATGAAAGTTATTTGCTCATCTGTTTATTAAGAGTATTTTGTTTATGAGAGAGTCATTGGTTGTGATATGAGCCAGATGTTACCTATCTCTTTTAGCTTTTCGATTTGGACAGATATAACAATATTTATCTAGGAGTTCCTTGCTTTCCTTTGATAAGATCACCATCATGATAATAAATATTGGATATAAAGATTATAGGCCTAATGTAAAAAGTACGTCCGTCTGTCACACAATTATGTATCTTCAATATTTGATGAGAAAAATGTTTACATTTTAATAAACACATCATGTCATGTATGTCTAATCAAATCATGATATATCCAAAATGGTAAATTGTAAGTTCAACATTCGGAAAAATATAATCAAAAGTTACATTAATAGAAAAAAAAGGGAGAAAAAAATGAAAGCACGACGGAGGCATTTAAAATTACAGCGTTTTCATCTTGAAAATGTTGATTCATTCCTGCATAAATTTTCCATGGCAAAATAAAGTAAAATTGCACATAATCTGAATTAAACATACGGCATTTTCACTTTGTGGGGTAGAATAAAATCGGAAGTTGACCAAAGAAATCCTCTTGTAAATATGTATGTTATTTAAGTATTTTTCTTATATACGTAATTATACAATTACAGATAATTACACAATTACATATAATTCTTTTGAAAGAAAAAATCTGTGAATCACTTAACTTTTTCAGGTCGTCCTACACAATATTCTCACGGTTGTTGCATTTTTACCCGCAAACATAACAATTTCATTCGCAATACTTTTGCGGAGGCCAAAAACAATATATTGTATTGTTTATTCATTATCTATATAGATAAGAAAAGGTAATTAGTAATATGTGGCTAATTTTTGCGTGACCAGTTAGCATTTCAAAGGTGAAATTCACGGACGTCGGTATTAGGCATGATTGAGGTAATTATACAATTCACTACAAGTTTTATCCGTTAGTTGCACTCTCATATTCGGAAATTTCATCGTACATGGAAGTATCATTGCTTTATCTGGATTTAATATTCCTCTACCGGACTCACTTTATTGTTACGAAGGTAATTAATCATTTTTCTTTCCTTTAATTTAATTTTGACCAATTACATAAATTAGGCTTGTAAGTCTTTAACCCTAGTTATACGGAGCGATTTTCACAAACATATTATACGGAGGGGGGGGGGGG
>JXSR01S024313.1:5316-21015 GCA_000969725.1 Ophiothrix spiculata
GACCTTTCATATGATACCAAACTTTCCCAAATACGTAAAGAAGTTTTAGCAAAATTGCATGTTTTCTACAATTTTTTAGGGTAATATGTAACAAATCCATAATATTTGAGGACCTATTTGTGACGCAATGACCACTAGGTCGTGGACCTTTTTTTATATACTTTCAATAGTTCCTAACACAGAAAACTAATTACAGGTTTACAGAGAATAAGAAAAGATGCCATATCAATCACCGGACACATTTTTGTATTTCACCCACGAATATACAGCTGGTATTGAAAAAACAACTTTTAAAATTGAGCTTTTGTTCATACTTATTGTATGTGGGGTATGTGGGGTTTTCCCCTGAGAGTATACTGCCATATGGTGAGCCAATACAGGTGCGTCGTGCACTTTGGATGAAAAGCCTGAAAATTGGCACAAAGCTGGGGCGATTCTTCAGAAAGTGGTCCTAAATGTAGCAAAAATGAAATAAACAATGGGCGATTTTCATGATTATTTGTGTTTTCTACAATGTTATGACCAAACAAACAAACATACATACAATGTGGGGTTTTCCCCTGAGAGTATACTGCCATATGGTGAACCAATACAGGTGCATCGTGCACTTTCATTACAAATTGTTCCAAAGCCTTTTGCCCGTTTCGCAAAAACTTGATTTCACAGGGCTGTTACCTTGGCTAAATAATTAGATGATGTCATTATTATCATATACGCCCTGTCAACCACAGTGCATAATCACTGAGTTCGTGCAGCCAATCACATACAAGGGGCTGCCTTGCAGTACAATTTATAAACTGACACTAACAAAGTCCTGTTGTGTGAGTGAAAGAAAATAATAGGAAAATCTGAAATTTGTAGAACTTACTTAAGTTCTTAAAACTCCTTTGTCTTCGGGTTTTTTCGTGGTTTCTGTTAAATATTTGTACATAACAATATTATTGGTTGACATCTTTCTTTAGAATACTTTTTTTTGTAGAAATTGTATCCCAAACTACCCGATTGTCTCACCAGAAGTAAAAGATTCAAGGAATATGAGAGTATAAGGAAGATCCATACTTTAATTTGAAAATTTTGACCTGTTTCAGTTAAAGATGAACTTAAAATATCACTTAATGTTAAGTACAGGTTAGGTAAGATTTGTTTGGATTGATTTTGATCTAGTTGGTTGCAGAATACCGCCATATTCTCTTCATTTTAATGTTGCATTTCTTTTGCTGGATGTCTAATCTCACAAATCGGACCAAAGTAGATTTAAAAAGGACTTTCTTAAATTCTTCATATCTTTGGATTGGAATGGAAAAATTAAACGGGACAAAAAGCATGTTGCAGAGCAATTACTCTACTTTTGAAAAACACATATTACTATGACTAAATCTTTTGGTAACTATTTGTTATATTATTTATTTGCTCGTTGCATAAATATTGGGACAAGCTGTAAATTGATAGTTCTAGGGAAACGTTTCTCAAATTTTCTTCTTAGTTTTCACAAAACTGTCCAAGAAGTGCCCCAAAATGACAAAAAGTCATGATTTAATGAAAACAAATTGCCCTATTCGGACCAAGTTTTAAAACTAGGGGATTAAACAAAAAATCGAGAAAACATTCCCTAGAACCATCGATATAGATGACCTATTTTTGAATATTTTGGCCAAATATTATTTTTTCTAGGCTTATTAAAAACAAATTTGGTCAAATAACTCATGTTTTGTAAGTTACCAAAAAGCAAGTTATTAAGTCAAGAATCTGATGCTATAGATTCCTTGTGAAATTCCCTCTAGAAATGTATACTTTATTATAGTTTACTTTACTAGTTTTCAAGTTATGATCAAAATATATTTTCAGAAACCGCGAGCCTCCGATCTCCCGTAAAGTGCCACAAATAATAACATATTTAATGGAAAAATGACTCTAACTTACCACAAGATTATGGCATTTTATAAAATTCAAAATTCTTTAGAAACTAAATATGTGTTTAAGTTGGATCCTACGAATTGAATTTGTACAAGTCTGTAAACAATGGACAATAGGAACTATAGTGAATAAGCGCATATTGGTGATGGTAAGATTATATTGGGAGGGGATGGGTTCAGAACAAAACTAAAAAGCCATATAATGCTCAACTATGTTCAACATAATGCGATGATCTAACCCTCATTAAATGAGATATTTTCTATAGAATACACAAGGTTTTCAATCAGGTTCAATGGAAATTATTGTCAAAAGGTTTGATGACCTGTTATCGAATCGAGATAGTTTTGGAGAACACCACATCGGCTTATTTGTGTGTGATTTAATGGGCCTCACAGGCAGCTCATTTAGGCCACATTAATGCTGTCGTTTTTTACGAATTACAAAACTAAATCAATGTCATCATACCTGTATAAGTTTTTAGTTGATGTTAAATGGTATATTTTCAAATTAAATAGGCCTAATTACTGTTTCAGATGTCTGCTTTCTATTTCATTATAGAGATTTAAGTCAATGTGGTCATATCATTGGCCAATATATGCCAGCTTTGGTTATATTTTTGTAAGAAAGCGGACTTTATTTTATTATGGCCATATATCTGTTATGTTATATCAAATCTCTATTGAATTGACTAGATAAAGCATACAACCTCTCAGAATAAATGGAATCGTCGACACGCCCCAAAAATTTATAATTTGGTGTCACTATTAAAAAAATTCACTATAATACTTTTAGAGTAAATGATAGGCTAACAACTCTCACGCACTATTAGTTTCACGCTTTATTCCGTTATAGTCTATGGAAGGCGGACTTTGATTCCAGGGGGATCTTGAGTTTGATGTACTTACCATTCGTGAACACCTTGTATTTGTGTTATATTCCCTATAGATTTCAAATGTGAAACAAACATTGTGCTTGGAGCTAAAAACACATTTCAATAATTGATAAATAGCAATGTAAGATAAAATTATGGATTTATCATGTGTGATTAATTGGATGCACTATCTTCGTTTATCATTTCCAAAGGAGACAGACAAAAGTAAGTAAATCTCATCCGCATGAAGATTTTGAGTATTTTGTCTCGATAAGTGAGAGTTGAAATTAAAAGTCTATTCTGCGGCATGTGGTTATAGGAAGGGTGTTTAACAAGTTCGTGGCTTTGAGTAGAAAGAGATGCGCTATGCCTTATGTGTTATATTGTTCAGCTAAATTGATGAATATCAAAAATGTTTTAAATATCTGCTTTTGTTTTTAATTTACAGAAACTTGAATTGAAAAATACAACAAAATTTTGTCAGTTAGAGGTTTCTGAGTGTCAAAGCTTTTTCCTTGCAAGAAAAATGAAGAAATAACCACCAAAGTTAAAGGAGCACAATGGTTCGTTTGCCTTAACATTTTATCAAACGTGTTGAAATCTTGGTACCAAAGTATTACCCATATTTTTCTCATGACCCATGTGAAATTTAACAGCTGAGTTAAGGTTTGTTTTAGATATGTCAAATTTGCGCCTAATGATGGTAACCATAATTATTGTTATACAGTTACATAAAGGCGGCTATGAAATACAAAGTTGCCCATAAAACCAAACGGATTTATCTGATTAAACTGATATCTAAAACTCAAACCTCTTCAATGGTCATATTCCACATTGCACTGAAAACTTTTGACCATCCATTAACCTTAAAATCTCACACCCAACAGAGACATGGTATTAGCACTTGAGAAAGATCGTTTTATTAAAATAGCATGAAAAACATTGGGCTGCAGATTTACAAAATGACAGGGAGGAGTTGAATATAAAAGTTCTCGGTCATTACGCTTACGTTTTATCAACTTTTAACGTTTAATTCTAAACTTTAGATACCTCTGTAAAAAAAAAAGAAAAACAAGAACAGAAATTTTTCAAAAAACTTATTTGGATAAAACAATATACACACATAAGTATATACAAAATTGCATACAAAACTGCAGATTTTGAGATGAATGTGGGAGTTCTTAGTCATTACGCTTATAGTTTTTATCAACTTTTGACGTTTAATTCTAAACTTTAGAAACCTCTGCAAAAAAAAAAAAAAAAAAAAAAAAGAGCAGACATTTTTAAAAACTTATTTGGATAAAACAATATACATACATAAGTCTATACAAAATTGCATACCAGACTGCAGATTTTGAGATGAGTGTGGGAGTTCTTAGTCATTACGCTTAAAGTTTTTATCAACTTTTGACGTTTAATTCTAAACTTTAGAAACCTCTGTAAAAAGAAAATAAAACAAGAGCAGAAATTTTTAAAAACTTATTTGGATAAAACAATATACATACATAAGTATGCATCCTGTGAATACTTGAATCTATAACAAGTATACATAGGTATATACAAAATTGCATACCAAACTGCAGATTTTGAGATGAATGTGGGAGTTTTTAGTCATTACGCTTATAGTTTTTATCAACTTTTGACGTTTAATTCGAAACTTTAGAAACCTCTGTAAAAAAGAAAGAAAAACAAGAGCAGAAATTTTTAATAACTTATTTGGATAAAACAATATGCATACATAAGTAGGCATATATACAAAATTGCATTGCAGATTTTGAGATGAAAAATTTTTGAGAAAAATTCGTGCTGAACTACATAAACTTTTAATAAAAACTGCAAAGCAAATATCCTTGTTCCTCAACGGCCAAAAATTTATTGAGCACTCCTAGTATATTCATTACGATTTAATACGCTAGAATAAGAACATCCCAGCTCCCTTCTGTTAAGTTATGTAAAATATAAATGCATATAAATCTCTGAAAATCCTTTAAATCACTAGAAATCATTTCAATGTCTTTTTCCCGATCATAGTGTCACATTTAAACTTGTTGACTTTGTTAGACATTGTTAGAGAATTTTCCTAGCATATAGTTGCAGAGGGGAGCTCATGGAGTTGGGATGTTCTTGTAATGACTGTTTAAATATAGCAACTATGTACTATAACAATTATCTAACAATGTTGAAACAAGTCAACTACAAGGTCAAATGTGACAATCTGATTAGGATATTGACATGGAAATGCTATTTTAGTGATGTGAAAGCATTTTCAGAAATTTGTATGCATTTATATTTTATAAATATAATTAACAGAAGGGAGCTATTGGAGTTGGGATGTTCTTATTCTGGCGTATTCAATTTAATGGCAAAGGATTAGCCATAGGTCGATGATATCAATTGTACATAAAGCAGTACCCGGGGAGGAAATAGTAACAATTTAAGCTGGAATTCTCGGTCTCTAGAACTAGTTAGTACAGGGATTAGAAATATCCTACCTGCCTGTTATACTACTTAAAATCTTCAATCCATAGGATAAATTGTTGGTGCAACTGATAAATGCATCCTGTGAATACTTGAATCTATGACAATAATGGAGCATAGCGATTGGTATCTTTGTTTTATTTTAAGTTCGTACCAAAATAACTCGTTAGTGTTAAGGGGTTTTCTCAGGGATGCAAATCCTCAAAATTTAGTATTTGGTAGATTTATTTGTCCTGATAACGAATCTAAAATAAAAAATATAGGTCACCGTGCTCATTTTTGAGATACAGGCATTTCAAAAAGTACATGTTTTCCATAAAAATTACCCGATTTACCATACAAAGTATAAGGAAAGCCCCAAAACGTCGATCATTATGTGCTTGTAAAATAGTAAATGCTCCATTTATTTTTCTAATTTTTACATATGTTAAAGCACTTTTTGCGCACTTTAAAATACTAAAAAAAAATATGGTCACCGGGTTAGTTTTCAAGAAAAACGACCAAAACTGGCATTTTTAAAATAAAATTTGATTACTTTGATGGCACATCTGCGTCTGCATAATTTCCCGCTTACATATTACGCAGCTATGCGGTGTGTGATTAACCAAAGGAGTTAGTAAAGCGTGCGCTCAGTGTGCATTGAATTTGCGCACGCAAAATTGATGCAAACATTTTTTTGATTTTTTTATTTTTTATGAAAAAAATCGTTATCCCGCAGTCGTAAGCAACTGCATCTCTGAGAAAACCCCTTAAACTAAATGCGAGAGCTGAGGAGAAATCTAACATACTCAATCATAACATTTACAGGTGTGTATATCCTGAAAAAGAAATGAAAACTGCATAAAGGAGTTAACAAACGTTTCAGTTGAAACCAGACAAAAGACTAAACGCAATCAGCACACAAGAATATTGCAGAATCTGCTTAATAAACATTTATCTTTCATTTAGTAAATTTGCTTTGTCATACAATGTATAGCGTCAATGTGCAAATTTTAAACATTAAGTAAAGATAAGTTAACTTAAGTTCACTTTTATTTTCCCTTTCTGAAATTCAATTTCGAATTTGAAAGGTATTCCGCCTAGAAATACTTGATACTTAGAGTCTACTTAGATTAATAATACGGCATACATACTGCGACGGATTTTATTTTTATTAGAAGACTATAATCTACATTATTTAAAACGCAATAAAAAGCAACAGATGATAAAGTGTATTTTACTTGTAAATTTAACTTTTAAATGATTTCAAGTTTTCTTTCTTATAGTTAGAATACGATTATTCACGAGTTAATTTTTGGCAAGTAATGTTAAAGTTATTGTCTTAATCAAAGACTGCAGGACTACGAAAAAGCAACTAGATGAAACTTGTAAATTCTAACGTACACCAGTACATTTTAATGTGTTATTAGGGTTTGACTTTTGTTTTAATATTAAAAACGGAGTGCATTATTTTATAAGGTTCCTAATCTCATTTTTTATTAATCAACTCGGTTGCATTTTTGTATATTTTCTAAAGTTACAAAATCAATATAAATCAAACCGAATCGCTTTCTACAAACTCTTGTTGTTTTAACATAAATATATACTTGTATTGGCATATCGCTTCGTGTCTGCGCCTTCTCAAATAGACAATGTCGTAATTTTATTGGGCAAACACTATTCATCTTTTTACTTTTGGAATACGTAACCTTAGTCATGTTTTGTTTTATATCTAACATCAAAAAGGCTTCATCCCCGTTATTATGAGTTGAATGCCTCATGTAATTGAAAGGAATAGATTTTCTTCTCCGCCATAGCACTGCTATCAGCACAGGATTTTTTAATCAATTTTGCACCTCGATGTTAGATGAACAATTTAAATCTGTCAATTTTTCACAGTTATAAAAAAATTGCGTACGTCTTGCTACATAATAATAGAAAATATTGAAATTAAATGTCTGATTCATTTCCTTTCCATGTGAAGATAAACACAGTAGCCTAATGTGAAATTTGTTTCACTTAATTAAAGCGAATGTCGTAATGCAATATTGAACCACAAATCATCGGAAGCTCAATGTGATTTCATTATATGATGGAAGTTATGATGGATGATGACCTTGAAAATCATTTTCGACAGAAAGGGATGTTTATAAATTTGAATTCTTTATATTAGATGTTAATGTTTTTGATATTCTGTTTAAATTGTCATTTACACTAGTTTTTCACATCCCATGTGAGTTTAATCATCTTAATGGTGTTATTTAAACATTGTACTGTGCTTTTTTTTTCAATTGCATGTTAATTGTAACACTACTTGTAAGTTGTGAATGTTGTTGTGTCGAGAGGCCAGACTTTTTGCACTGAGGGTGCAACAATTTTATACGACCGAAAAACGTCGTATACGAGGATCAAAAGGTACTACGCCCTTATTTTTAAACATAGCTTTTCAAAACTGACAAGCAAAAAAAAAAAAGAAGAAGAAGAAGAAAAACGGTCCTTATGCCACGAGTGCACAGACAACAACTAGTCATGTTTTATTTCTTACGAATCGTGGCTATTTAAAAAGTCAATTTTGAGATGATTTTCGCATCTTTCCGAACACATTGTTTTATCTTATAAAAACCTTTCTAATCTTATAGTCTTTCTCATGGACTGTATAGTTTTGATTTTTCATAAACAAAGCGTCAATGTCTGTATTATTTATCTAATCACAGTTATACTTGCCACTTTTTAATAATGAAAATAGCGTCAGAGGTACCATGTTTCAGTAGTATTTTTTCGTTGACTTAAGGGACCGTTCACAAACACTTGTAAGGGGGGGCCTGATGCCAAAATGGGGGCCCTTACAATTTTTCACCCTCTTAAAGGGGGGCCCTGAAAAAAATCACCACAAATTTTCCGGTAAAAATTGAGTTTACATGCGTTTCTATGGGGTTGACCCCTAATTTTTGTCGCAAAAAAGGGGGGGGGGCCTTAAATTTTTTTAGGTCGAAAAGGGGGGCCCGAAAATTGTTCGCGATAATTATTTTTTGCATCAAGCCCCCCCCCCCCTTACAAGTGTTTGTGAACGGTCCCTAACACGGAATTATGCATACAGAATCACAGACGAGTGACTGCACTATAGCCACAGTTATATCCTAGCTGTGATAGCTCGGGGTTGTATCTTATCTATATAGTTACATTCTTTTCCATTACGGATAATTGGAATTGTCATCTATACTTTAATGCTCTGACATGAACTGACGCATAAATGTATAGGATTTTTTTTTCTAAATAAATGCCACAAAAGCTAACCCTCACTGCGTGTGATAATTAAATCCAGTTACGAAGAAAGAACTACTCGTATGTCCCCCACCCTTCAAAATGTGGGGGGGACTGTCCCCCTGGCCCCCCCCCCCCTGAAATGACGCCCACGGCCCTAAGCCCCAGTTATATCCTAGCTGTGATAGCTCGGGGTTGTATCTTATCTATATAGTTGCATTCTTTTCCATTACGGATAATTGGAATTGTCATCCATACTTTAATGCTCTGACATGAACTGACGCATAAATGTATAGGATTTTTTTTTCTAAATAAATGCCACAAAAGCTAACCCTTACTGCGTGTGATATTAAATCCAGTTACGAAGAAAGAACTACTCGTATTGGTAAAGGATAACGCCATCACGTAAAATGAGACGGAACCGTAGGAATAGAAAATGAGGGCAAATTCTTCATAAACCATATATTAAACGATCAGTCGCAAACAGGGAAATTATGCTCCTAGCTGCAAATTAATACAAATCTAATAATACAAGATATAGTTTGGTGCTCTGCACCAATGTGTGTCTCGCATGCATGCATGATGTTGACTAGGGGCCTACGGTTCCGGTCTATGGCTTCCAATTTGTCACCTCCTCTCACCGAATGACTTTTTTTAAATTTTTGCAAGTTCTCACTGAATGCCCCCCCCCCCCCCCTTTTTCAACATGCTCACTGGTTTCATAAATACAAGGCACAAACGATCTCACCGAATAACCCCATTTTCCGAGGCAAATGCTGAATGACCCTTTTAAATAAATTTTTGCAAACGCTCTCACAGCTTCTCACCGAATGACCCTCTTTTCCAGGCTCTGCTCTTTTCAGAAAATAAATGTTCTCACTATAAAACCTTAGCGAGAACACTGCTAATCCCCCTTGAATAATCATCGAAAGTCTAAGACCCTCCCCCTTCTGAGGTTGTTGCCGCACATTCCCGTTACTTCCGGAATTTAATTGGCCCCGGGTTCATAGTACAAAATTGAAAAAAAAATGTATCAGCGATTTTTTAATAAAATATTTTTAAAAAACTGATGAAAATCATTAAAAGAAAACAATTAGAAGGAAAAGAACACAGTTTCTAACGACTACCGGGATTATCATTTAAAATGTCAGTGGCACTTTTAAGCTTCAGTAGGAATTTTACAACTACATTTGTGTGTACCGCCCACGACCAGCTATTGCGTGATGGATGCATGAACAATGAAGCGAGTTTTACGTATTACCTTTCACATTCAATAATTATAAAATTGTTTCACTTAATTAAAGCGAATGTCATAATGCAATATTTATCCGCAAATCATCGGAAGCTCAATGTGATTTCATGATGAAAGTTATGATGGATGATGACCTTGAAAATCATTTTCGGCAAAAGGGATGTTTATAAATTTGAATTCTTTGTATTAGATGTTTATGTTTTTGATATTCTGTTGAAATTGTCATTTACACTAGTTTTTCTCATCCCACGTGAGTTTAATCATCTTAATGGTGTTCAATTTATTTCAAACATTGTACTGTGCTATTTTTTATTTCAACATGTTCAATTGCATGTTAATTGTAACACTGCTTGTAAATTGTGAATGTTGTTGTGTCGAGAAGCCAGACTTTTTACACTGAGGGTGCAACAATTTTTACACGACCGAAAAACATCGTACGAGGCTCAAAAGGTACACCCTTGTTTTTTAAAAGTAGCTTTTCAAAACTGACAAGCAAAAAAGGTCCTTAAGCCACGTGTGCACAGATGGATGAAACAACTAGTCAGGTTTTATTTCTTACGAATCGTGGTTATTTAAAAAGTCAATTTTGAGACGATTTTCGCATCTTCTCGAACACATTGTTTTATCTTATAAAAAACCTTTCTTATTTTTATAGTCTTTCTCATGGACTATAGAGTTTTTATTTCTCATTCACAATACGTCAATGTCTGTATTATTTATCTAATCACAGTAATACAAGCCACTTTATAATAATGATAATAGCGTCAGAGGTACCATGTTTCAGTAGTATTTTTTCGTTAACTTAACATGGAATTATGTAATACAGAATCACAGATGAGTGACTGCCCTGTACAGCTTTGGAAAGTTACGGACAATAAGCCCCAGTTATATCCTAGCTGTGATAGCTCGGGGTTGTATCTTATCTATGTAGTTACATTCTTTTCCATTACGGATAATTGGAATTGTCATCCATACTTTAATGCTCTGACATGAACTGACGCATAAATGTATAGGGTTTTTTCTGAATAAATGCCACAAAAGCTAACCCTCACTGCGTGTGATATTAAATCCAGTTACGAAGAAAGAACTACTCGTATGTAGAAAAATGTCGGAGAAAAATTGCATTGGTAAAGGATAACGCCATCACGTAATATGAGACGGAACCGTAGGAATAGAAAATGAGGGCAAATTCTTCATAAACCATATATTAAACGATCAGTCGCAAACAGGGAAATTATGCTCATAGCTGCAAATTTATACAAATCTAATAATATAAAACCGTACCACACTTATATTTTTCTGGGGGCAGGCTGGGGGGCATTTTTGGGGGGGGGGGCCAAATACCCTCCATGCCCCCCGTGGTGCCGCCACTGCTTATCTCAACTTATACACCAACAATAATGAGCGCCATTTACAGAAATTATGTCCATGAACTTGATCGATAGAAATTATATAATTATCCCCAGAGTTCAGTGTTATAGCCTACAACCAGAACTCTGCGCTGTGTCGAAGGATTACTGCTACCTACTGCAGATGTAAGTTTGTTTAAAGCAATACTATAAGATTTTGATCAAAAATTGTTTATAGGAAAAACAGCATAAACTGGAGGAATGTGACTATCTAAAAGCGTTGCCAAGTGTATTTTGTGAAAAAAAAAAATTGCCACCAAAAATTGAATAAAAAGCTTAAGCATGCTTTCCTATATGTGGAATTAAATTCGGGATCCAGAATTTAATTCAACAAGTGGCTATAACAGAAAAAAAGCATCTTTGAGCCGAATCGTTTGGAGGGTATTCATATCTACCCAAAACAAACCCAATAATCCAAAAAAAATCAAAATTCATGGGTGACAGGGGGCGCTTCATTTTTAACACTTTATGGTATTGCTTTAAATCGACTTGACAATTAGGCCTATAGTAATGAGATAAATTATCTTATTTTACACAATAGTTACAAGATTTGGTAATGTAATGTATTAATGAATACTTCCACTGCCTAGTATCATACATTGCACACCCGATGTGATGGCTCACCCCGAAAGGGCGGACTTTGCAGATTATATCGATTTTGATTTTATCATTTTATCTGTTACAGCATTTTGTTAGCTTGTATGACATACTTGTTGAAATTGATCAAGGCGATCAAATTTAATAACAGAAAATCTGCTGGAAATTCGAATTATTTTATTTATTTTCTGCTGCCTTTTTTCTTCAGTTCTTGAAAACTGTTCTGTCGCAAAGTCTCCCTTTTCGGGGTGAGTCATCACATAATAATGAATACTACCACTGCGTAGTATCATAAAATACACACGAGTCATTTGTACTATTTCAAATTATCATATTTCTATATTACACTTTGTTTATTCAAGGAAAATAGTAAATAAACAATCTGAAATTATACTATTTTTAAATGCAGCTGGGTCACATTTCAACATCCTTAACGTCAGTCGTTACACAGATTACAATTCTTCCATTTTTGCACACACTCTAAAAAAAGTTGCGTAAAAAAAGGAACATGGTTAACAGATTCGGTTAAATTTTGCACAATGTTGGGTTAAATTTTGCACAATGTTGGGTAAAATTTGACACAATGTTGGGTAAAACGTGCACCATTACCCAAGATTGTGTACAAAATAAACCAATATTGTGCAAAATTTAACACAACTTTTTTAGAGTGCAGGTTTTTAACTGAATGTACATTGTTTGAAAGAAAACTGGCTCCAGAACATTGGAGCTATTTTTAGGTCAAAAACGGTAAACATGGTCACCAGAATAAGATATTTTCATTATAATGGCTGAAAAAGCATTTGCAAAACGTATGCAGAAAAGAGGTTTAAGATTTAGACTAGGTTTAAAGTTAGACCTGTGTGAAAGTAATCTTAGTCCCTCTGAAATGGTAGTCCGCCTTCCATAGACCATAACGGAATTAAGCGTGAACCTAATGTTGCGTGAGAGTTGTTAGCCTATACTTTACTGTACAACCCGGACAGTAAGAAAGGGAGACTTACATTCCTGCTACACCGGGTCTAAATCAAAATTACTACTACCATGAAAGGTCCTTTTAAAGCATTTTGAACTGCAACACCCTTAAAATGTTGAAGATTTAACCAAAAACCTTACAAACGACACAAAATATGACAACATTTATTAAGGAAAATAAATGTAACCGTGAAATAAAATTTCACTTAAACCAGGTCTAACTTTAAACCTGGTCTAACTCTAAAACCTCTTTTGTGCATACGGCCCGAATGTTTACAGATATTATTGGCAAATTGTTGCTGAAGCTATAACAAATATTTTTCATATAGAGTTTTTAAATTCAAAATTGCCACCAAAACGGGCCGATCAAAAGACTTATTTTCATTCAATAAAACAGTCTTTAAAATACCTAATATTATAAATAATCCATAGTATATAATACATTGCAACAGGTTCATTTAACCCTAAATTGTGTTATGTTGTTATCGTGTTTTAAACTTAAGATGGCCCCAAAAATATGTTTATGTGCACAAAACTACCAAGTAATCAAAATTATAAGAGGACAATTGGTGTTAGGGTTACAATAATACAAGAATACCGTAACGTTTGTCCACAAATTAGGTTATTGAAATTTTTGAAATCCAACATAGTACCCATACTAAGATCCAAATTGGCAAATAAAAGACATTTTTACACGCAAATATGGGTTGAAGCGACCTAAAAAAGCATTTAAAACGTCACAAATTCAAAATTATCAATGAAAAATGGCTGTGCACGCGAGTTTACAACAAGAATTTTAATTTTATCCCAAACTCATAGGTTGTTTAGATGTTTCAAATCAAAAGTGGCGGCTATGCTCAGGTCCTCAGTGGCCGCAAAATGTGCCAAAGCATCTTTTTAACAACATTAAAATCATCAATCATCAAATATTAAGAATAATCAGAGGAAAACACCTTTTAGGGTTACAGCATAAACAGGTCAGGGTAAATTTTGTGTATTATGTTACTTTCGTTACAATCTCCATTTCGAATTTAAAACATATTAACAACATAATTTCACGACATGTTTTTTAACACTCGCAGCCATTTGTAATGATAATTTTGAACGTTAAGTGGTTTTGAGGCTGTTTAAAAATCAATATAGCCCGTTTTGCGCATGATCATGTACTTTAGCGACCATCTTGGATCTTAACATGGGCGCCATTTTTTTTGAACATTTTGACAACCTTATTTGGGAAGAATTATGCATGTTGTAATCGTTATAGTTGTTTTACATTGATTATTTTATAGGCCTACGTTTTAGTATTTTCGTGGTGTTTTAAAAAGTCGCTTTTTGTGTATGAACATCTTTTTTGCAGCCATTGATCTTAGATCTCAGCATTGGTGCCACTTTGGATTTTAAACATGTCAAAAAATCTGAATTGAGGAGAAACGGTTCTGTTTGTATCATCTAAAGCATTTTCCACCGATTAATTTGATCATATAGTGCTTTGGATATTGTTTCAAAGTCACAAAAGTGTATTTTGACGGCCATTTTTTTTTTATCTCAGTGCTGGCACTATTGCTCTTTAAATCAATTTGAATGAAAGTAAGGTATTTTTGCGACCATTTTGAATTTGAAACATTCATATAACTTAATTCTTAATCATATAAATTTGTTTTATCTCCAAAAGTTATTTTTAAATGATAACATTAGACAACAAGTATCGCACAGGTCATTATAATGAAAATACGGAATCTTGAAAATGATGGTGGATTTGTCATCTGTGTTAATGTATTTAATTAGAAAATAAAGGAGTGGACATAATGATCCTTGCATCGTTGCCAATCAGTCGGTCAAAATCATGTGATCTTTATATTCATTAAGCTAAAATGCAATTTTCAAATCAGCTACTGATCGCGATATTTGTATTTTTCAATAATCTCGAGTATGTTACAGCAAATAAATAAAATGGGAAAGGTTTAAATACAACAAAATGGTTGTAATGTGACTTTGAGCATAACATTTTGTGTTATATACATTTGTAACGCGTCACATCGAAAGGCAATTCTTTTTTGCATCTGACAAATTATATAGATTTTGTAGAAATTGAAAGAGTATCAATTAAGCTTTAAAGGGGCATTGGACAAAATTATGAAATTTTGTTTGTGGATGATTTACACTTCGTATGGTAGAAAATAACCGTCAATTACCAGATATCGGAATAATTTTGATCGAAACCTTCAAAAAAGTCAAACATTTGAATTTAATTTAATTTGTTGATTTTGGGTATGAGGCTATTCTGTAAACATATTTATTGATCTATACAATGAGAAAGAGCCAAAGATTTGGTTGTAAAACATTCCTTTCACAACATAGATTGCAGAAAAATCAAAAGAAATTTTAAATTTTCATTAAATCTCCTGAAAAAGCCAATTTTAGAAATTCAACGATAATTGAAAATAAGAGAATATCTAAATATTTTGTTATATAGGGTTTGAATTTGACAGTGGAACTTTGCATGCTGTCATTATTAACACTAATACTTCAAATGATGCAAAAATCTCAAAATGTTTGATGAAAAATTTGGGGATGATGCTGAACTTGTCCAATGCCCCTTTAAAATGAGGCATAGTTTTATATATACTGACTTTTTCAGAATATATACTGACTTTTTCAGACCTCTGGATTAAAACTATGATCCTTCAGTGACTAAACTTTTGCTATTTTACTTCGGGGCTGCGCCCCTCAGTTAAATAGCAATTCAGGTTTATGGTTTTAACCAGAGATCTTCAAGTCAGTATATATTTGTATATCAACGACCACGCTTGTTAACTTTTAGTTTTAATTTATGCTAAAGCAATCAGCCGAAATCTCAAGAAAAATGGTAAAACAAAAAATGTCAAAATTAGATCGATTGCCCTTAAACTTATTACAATCTTTAAAAAGTTGTGGGCGCACACCAGTAAATCAATCCGCGATTCCTG
>JXSR01S024315.1:6914-22652 GCA_000969725.1 Ophiothrix spiculata
GATGGGTCGAAAAAGCCCGGCTCTTTGAGGGTTAATGTATATAACTTAAGCTTACATATGCAAATTCCTATGTCTACAGAAAGAACCACATCAGTGGATCACGCCTGAAGCCACGCCCTTATTGCTGCAGTGGTACTAAAAAGTGAAGGTGGTTTCAGAGACGGTGTTGCATTGAAGCTTGTAGCTGTGGCAGATGACTTAAGCATTTGCAATTTTGAGTTGTCGTAATGTAGCACAACACATTTGCAGATTGCAGCCATGGTTGTCAGAATTTATTCGAACTCAAATTGATGTGTCATATGTCATTGCGACCATCACAAAAAGGTTATCCAGATGCGACAAGATGCTTCGCCTGGATATGACACTTCGCGCATGAGTATTTCCCATAACATACCTCCGCTTCACCCAATAACTAATAATATATTCCACAATTTCAACACAATACAATAATATCAAAATTTGGCACATATATTCCAAACTTTATCTATATACAGGTTGAACACGTATATATCTATATATATATTTGCAAGTTGACTGGACATGCCTTATATACAAATATCTAAATTTTGCAAAAATTACTCTGAAGTCATGCAACCACTTCTATTTAGGAAACCCTTTTGAGGTGATTAAGGTTGGTATCAACCCCTCAGTTTTTGAAATATTTTTGCTCTATAACTTTAAAAAAAAATTAAATTCATATGAAAGTATACAATTCTAAAAGCGAAGTGACATGTGGACATGATAGTGATGTTGATTTTTGACATAAGGCCAAAAAAATAATTGTTTGGTTGCCCTCCAGAGCTTTTTTCAAAGATGGTCGGTCATTCGGTTTTTATTTTTTTTAATTTTTTTTAATACTCTTCAACGTACTGCTAGGTCGATCGGTCCAGCCTTCACAACTTCCCCCGCGACATCCAAATCAAAACAATCAAATACTTCTTGTAGTAATTTGGGACATCCTAAACATTTTGAGGGTTGATTATCGAAAAAAGCAAAAAATATAACTTTTTTTTTGTAGTTTTCGGTAAGTTTTGCATATTTTTTTGATAAAAAAAATTTCAATAAAAAAAAGTTTGGGTCGGGCTTAAAATAGGGTTGGTCGGTGGAGGGCAACCAAACAATTTTTTTTTGGCCTAAGTCTACAAATTTGGCTATAGCGCCAAAATGTCTCCAGTATTATCTGATAATATTGCACTAATATTGGTTAAAAGGGGGTGAGTAAATGTGACCTGCTCCCACGAAACCCGGACAAAATCGCCAGAACACTAATGGAGTCACAGCCCAATATACTGGCCCAAAATCAATAGAAAACAAAGAAATTTTCTTGGAAATAATGTCTTCTCATGGACAAAACATTAAGCAATATCAACAAGTGATATATCATTTTAAAGCTTGTAATGTCTGCATTTTCAATATGGACAAATCAGAAAAATGATTTTTCTCGACTTTGTCCGAGTTTTGTGAGAGGTCACAAATGTATACACTCCATGAACCTACACGTGCAAACCAAAATTACTGCATATCGTCCAGTTTAAGTTGTGTACAAAGTATTGGCATGGGTACGAATTGTCGCGCAAGTCTAATAGCGTGTATGCAAAAGTTTGCATCATTCATGCATAGATGCTGCGTAATTTACTATGCGAGTTTGTACTTTTAACTTGATGGAGTACATACTGGAAAAAGCAATATTCTTTTGGTAAACGCTATAAACCTTGAAGTATGCAGAAAGCAATTAGACTCTGTTAGGAGATCCATAGGATATCCCTTGTATTCTACAACATTGCGAACTGGTGTTTTTATGTTGTGTAAGAGACTAGCAATAATTGATTAGGATTGATTAAGGCCAAATCACTGCGTATTAATATATTTTGTGCTTGAATCTTGAATTTCTTTTGTGTGTAATTTTTTGACAGTTTGCAAGAAAAGCTGGCTCACTCTATGACGATGACCAACGTAAGGTAAAATATGTAAAATGAGAAACCTAATGACTTTCAACATTGGGCACCCTCTGCAAGCCAACGTCACATCAGTTATTGTGATTTCCTCAGTGGTCGTTGACATCAAACTGGACAATGACTACAAAGGAACAGCATCATTGGCAGCTAACCTTTGCATGTCATTCCCCCTATCCTGTCCTCTGATTGGTCAATTGAGGCTATTCCATGTTACTCCCTGGCGTGAAACATTACATTGGAGATCAATGAAAAAGTCTACAAAATTTACATTTTCAGCTAAATTAATTTTTGTATCAATGCCTTTCTTTGATATATTGTTCAAAAATGTGTCTTTCATCTTTATTGTAAGTAAATATTAATGAATCAGAGCCGAAAAATATAATATTGTGGAAATATTGGTTCACTCCATAGACATCGCACAGTAAGTTTCACTCCAGTAACAAGGACTGAGTACGCCAAATTCAACAACTGCGTCCGACAGAATTCGTTACAGTGTGAGCCAGCTTTATATATCACATCGGTTGGCTTTGCTAAGTTCATGTTATAATTTCTAAGCAGTGTAAAACAAGAATGCAGAGTGCAGGTATCATTTACAAGTAACAGTGCCCTGCTATCTGGATTATTGTTTACTATGTGAGGATTTTTTAAGGAGAGCAAAAGGGCAAATCCCCCATCCCCGGATCATGTCAAATCCCTGTGACTCCGGCCTAAACCCCATATGTGAGTGTCCCCCATCCCCGGATCATGTCAAATCCCTGTGACTCCGGCCTAAACCCCATATGTGGGTGTCTGCTTAAAAGAGCTGGTATGATAAAACGTATGAAATACTTCCTTCCATTACAGACTATTTTTATGTTGTCCAAAGCACTTGTTATTCCTCATTTTGAATATGGATGTACTGTTTGGTCAAATTTTAGTTCTGATTTTCACAGGAAAATTCAAGTTCTTCATAATAATTTAGCTAGGATTATACTTTCAGCAGATTTTAAGACACGGACAAATGATATGATGAAAACTCTGAATTGGGTCAAACTTGATTAAAGGTGGCATTATCATCTTGTATTACTTGTTTTTTAATGTTTAAGAAACATTAGTCCATCCTACTTATCTGAACAGTTTGATTTTGTGCATAATCATCATTATCATCTTTAATACAAGAAACCACACAAGTAATACTTTGATTGTTCCAAAATTCAATTCAAACTCTGGTAAGCGTACATTTCATGTAAGGGCGGCATACGCATGGAACAATCTTCCAACTGAGGTTAGAATAGATTTTTAGAATATGTTCTCCAACAGTTCAAATGTAAGCTAGGTGAAATTTGATTGTATATATTTTCTTTCTTTTATAGACATCATTATTGTATTATGCAAGCCTGTAAATATTTAATTTTTGTTTTCACATGAATATGTTTTTATGCCTTTATCATTTTTATATTATCTATTGTATCATGTTTGTATTTAATGAGGGCCTGCTTGGGAAAGCAGTGCCAGTCACTGAAGCTGTTATACCCTCAATAAAGATAGATTAAATTCAAAAAATTCAAATTCATCACCATAACAATAAGAATTGAAGATGTATAAGACCAACCAATGGCTACAAAACAATTTGCAATATAAACAATTACTTTTGCTCTCTTATAAGTATAAAAACGGTCTTGGTCAAAGTTAAGCGTCTTATTATAATTATATACACAACCGACAGCATATTTGTACACCCACCTTACATAGTCTTATCTTGATGGACCTCCAAGGCGAGCGCGTAGGTGCTGCTCACGCGCTTCACGTTCGCTTTAGAGGTTGACATGCTTCACGTTCGCTTGCGAGGTCCATCTAGATGGATTTACCTTACAGCATTTTCAATTTTTTGTGAAGACAGAGTAGCCTTTTGTTTTTAACTGGATAATCTACTCCAATCCATAGACATTTTCAAAATCAATTTGCAAATCTCTGGAACGTCAGATCACATGAACTTTTTCTTAACCAATCACATACAAGCTAATTAATATGCACATTTTGTCAACAAAATTTTCCAGCCTGCGAGCGAAAAATTTGGTCTCTATGGCAACTCTAGGACTTAAATACGGACAAAAACGTAATTATAATAACAAACGACCAAGACTGTGAAAAGATTTGTGTTTTTTATAGGTGCTTAATGTATCCAAATATAAGAAATTTATGTTTCCTTTGATATTCGATCTTCCATAACCACAAAAATGACCGATTTTTTTTTGTGTAGTTTGTGAATTAATTCTTGAATGTGCACCTGCAGTGCATATGTCCGTATCTCTGACACGAGCGAACATTTTCAAGGCCGCAGAATGAATCCAACAACCGTGATACATCTCTCCACATTGAAACATATTTTTTCGGCAAAGCTCCTGAACCTGTTTATCTCCAAAGGTATATGTGATGGCTCACCCTGAAAGGGGGGACTTTGCAGGTGATATCAATTTTGATTTTTTCATTGCATCTGTTGCGGCATTTTCTAATATAAAAAATGACACCTTACTTGTTGAAATTGATTAAGGCGATCAAATTTTACAACAGAAAATCAGCTGGAAATTCTTATTATTTTCTTTATTTTTCGTGGCCAATTTTCACCTGTTTCTTGAAAAGTGTTCTGTCGCTAAGCCCCCATTTTCGGGGTGAGTCATCACATATACTATTGGTATGCTGCGATACTTTTGATATTACTATCTGTACACTTGAAAAAAATTTCCAACAAAATTTCTTGAATCAGTCCATCTCCAAAATAATCTATGCTATTGGTTTTTTGAGACACTAATGATATTTATATCCCTGCTCAACAAAGTCAAAATGCAGTACGCGTAATGCAGATATATTGCAAGTTACTTCATTTTCCATTGGAGAAATCCTGCACAAATGAGCAGACGACCAATTCCCTTTCATAACTTAAGGAAGTATCTACTATATATCACACATATGTAGATACAACTTTTTTGCATGGGTATGAATTGAAGTGAAATGTTATGTTTAATAGAAGTATCTGCTGTGCATTATAAATACACATACTGTGTTTTAACTTAGGGCAGAATTCTGTCCATAATGAAACCTGTTCTCAATGAAGTTCTTGAAATAGGTCCATCTCCAAAATAATCTAGGCTAAATTATGTACACGGGAGTCTTACGTATATATTGAAGGTTAATGGTTCGAAGCAGGGCTTGCTGGTAGGATTTTGTTCAGAAACGATTCCACGTCTGATATTTCCTATCAAAGAAATAAAGAAATTGTCAGAGTCAACATATTAATGAAATGATGAGGAGCTACAATACTTAGGGGGTTTTCTCAGGGGGTTTTCTCAGAGATGCAAATCCTCCATTTAATTTCTTAAAAATTTGGTATTTGGTAGATTTATTTGTGCTGATAACGAATCTAAAATAAAATATATAGGTCACCCTGCTCGTTTTTGAGATACAGGCATTTCAAAAAGTACATGTTTTCCCAAAAAATAACCTGATTTACCATACAAAGTATAGGGAAAGCCCCAAAACGTCGATCATTATGTGCTTGTAAAATAGTAAATGCTCCATTTATTTTTCTAATTTTTTTCATATGTTAAAGCACCTTTTGCGCACTTTAAAATACTGAAATAAAAAAATATGGTCACCGGGTTAGTTTTCAAGAAAAACGACCAAAACTGGCATTTTTAAAATAAAATTTCATTACTTTGATGGCACATCTGCGTCTGCATAATTTCCCGCGTATATATTACGCAGCTATGCGGTGCGTAATTACCCAAACACGTTACTAAAGCATTCGTTCAGTGTGCATTGAATTTGCGCACGCAAATTGGATGCAAACATTTTTTTAATTTTTTACTTTTTATGAAAAAAATCGTTATCCCGCAGTCGTAAGCAACTGCATCTCTGAGAAAACCCCTCAAGCAAATGAATTTTTCCCCTTACCGTATTGAAACTTGGAGAAAATAAATTAAATTTATCAATTTGGCCTCGACAAGGGTAAGGCCAAGAAAAAAATTGTTTGTTTGCCCTTTCATGAAAAAAATCAGTAGGGTAGGTAGGTCGATTTTTTTTAATTGTATAAAACGGAGTTGTATGTCCATATTTCAAATAAACAAATACATAGTAACACAGTCAAAGAACAAGATGCCTTGTTATTATGAATATCAAACAATGTCAAAAACGTGTCACTTAAAAATCAATGGATGCTACCAAACTCCACACAATGTTGCTGCCTTCGTGTGCAGACATACAAACAGGGAAGGTCGCCATCTTGGAAACAGGCTGCCGATTTGTTTGAATTACTCAGTACAGCTTGTCGCCAATTAACCAAGAGCGCACACCACTAAATAACTTCCCCATTGAAACCAATGTGTTAAAGCCTTAGTAGTGTTGCGGCCCCAACCCGCATCTTTTCCGCGTTTGTATGATCGATCCACGATATACAACGATTTTTAAAACATTTTTTGCAGGTAAAATTGATGTGTTTGGGTTTCGAAAAACTAAAAATTGTATAAGTTACGTATAATTTCCTTGCAATATATTTTTTCCGCAAAAATACACAATTTTTTAAATGTTATGAATGGGAAAAAAAAGCGACTCAAGATTTTCTTGATTTTTCGGTTGGTCGCGAAAGGGCAAACAAACCGGTTAGGTCTTCATCATCTGTTAATCTCTTTAAGACTTCTTGTAAAGAAAATTTGCTTAATTAGTTTGTGGTTATTTTATCTGCTTGTATTTTGATATCTTTATTATTTGATGCATAATTGCATGTTTGTCATATTTTTATTTACTGTATATTTACTAAGTTTATAACGAAAGGAAAACACACTTTGTGTTTGGACTTGTAGTCTATTTTTCTTTTCCTTGATTGTCATATAATTACATATTTTGTTTTTCATTGTTTGTGATTTATGATGATTAAATAAATATTATTATTATTATTATTATTATAAACAATTTTTTTTCTTGGCCTAAGGATATTCATTTCACACATAATTAAATAGCTAGGAACAAATAACATTCTCATGTTTACAGGTACTTAATATAGTTTATCCCTTTTAAGTCGATATGCAGTTCAGTTTTTCTCAAAGCTTTGCCCCAAATGATGAGGCCATAATAACAAAACTGCTTGTCTCAAAGCTCTCCAGCTCCAAAAAACTAAGGCAGAATGCAATTTTATTTATCTATTAATTTTTTTTTAAATTTAAAAGTCATAAAGACTACTTCTTTTAAGGTAGGATGTGTTAAGGTATTGAAATAAAAGGTAAGGTCCGCTAGTCCGAAAATGAAAAAAAGATCCACTAGTCCGAAAAAATGGGGTTTGCTAATCAACAAAACTTATTATTTTACGAACTAGCAAACCCTAACTTATTTTCTGACTGGCGAACATTATTTCATTTTCAGACTAGCGAACCCCATTTCATTTTCGGAAATTTGGACTAGCGAACCTTCGCACTAACGAAACCTACTGACTGGAAAACCTTCAGACTATAGGCTAAACAATAATTTATTGGACAGTGTACACAAAAATCCAGAGTACAGGGCCCCATTGTTTGTAAATGCAACCCCTTGCATGGATTTTTGTTTAAATTGTCCAATAAATATTTATTTTGCTTATAGCGGGTTGTAAGGCAAAAAAAAAAAAAAAATTGTTGTGTTGCCCTCCGCCGGCCTGGTCGAAATTGTGGAAAATCCCAACTCCTTTTTTTTCCCCACCAAAATTCTTGATTTTTAAAATTTCTTCGAGTTTTGCCTGATTTCCAGCCGCAAAAATGTTCCAAAATGTGTATATTGGCGAAGTTTAAGAGAAGAACAACTTTTTTTTATGACCCTGTTTCTGTTTACACATGGCATCTGTAATGGTTATTAAAAAAAAAAAATCCGGCCTGGCCGTCCCCACTACTTTGGGCCTGTGAGGGCAACACAACTATTTTTTTTTGGCCTAATCCTTGTAAACTTACCTGAGGACTAGAAGAGTGTCCTAATCCTGAATATTTCTTAAACGTATGATTGCTACACATAGTATTTAAAACAGTTTTTGTCATGTCTCCAAATCTGAAGTTCACTACTGGGTCACTGTCGCCGTGGCACTGAAGAAATGGGTAGTCTTTGGCTCCCACCTTTGCCTATTATTAAAAGAAAATTTTAAAAAATAAGACAAGGTGAAAAAAATTAAGTGTCTTACAACTAAGACATACTTCTTAAGAGCTTCCAAATATTTGGTGCAACACGTCTTTGTTATCTTATAATACACAATTTCAGTGTATTTTATAATAATAACGGCGGCTTGGTGATGAAAAATCAGTATATACCACACTTTGTTGTATGTGATGCCTAACATTTGATGGTTTACAACACTAAGCATCCATTAAGGCCAAACCATAGTCGGCCTTCAAACAAAATTTTCGCTACCAAACATTTGGTCGTGACGTCACCAAATATTTGCGATCGAATTTAAAGTATAAACCGGTAACAAACATTTGGTGCAATGTATATGGCAATTCAACATATGTGCAATTTAGCGTGAAATTTTATTTGGTCTCAACTTGGTGATGAAGTTACTTTATTTTAAGTCAATCTTCATTTTGACGTCACAACCAAATATTTGGTATCGAAAATTTTGTTTGAAGGCGGACTATGATTTGACCCATACTTCTCATGAGCTTCCAAATATTTGGTGCAACAAGTCTTTGTAATCTCATAATCTAATACATAATTTCAATGTATTTTCTAATAATAACGGAAGCTTGGTGATGAAAAATAAATATACCACACTTTGTTGTATGTGAATGTAATGTCTAGATAACATTTGATGGTTTACAACACCAAGCCTCTGTTATTGATTAGAAAATGCATTGAAATTAATGTAATATCAAAGACTTGTGGCATCAACCATTTGGTGGCTCTTCCAAGACTATAGTTCAGGCCTAATGGGTAGTTAAAACCATGGCATTTGCTCCAATAATGTCTACAATTTCTCCAAAACTTTTTTTTTTACTAACAGAGAATAGGATCAAATGCATGGGAAATTATAATTAGGTCCAGTCCAGACTCAACTATCATATAGAATATTTTGCTTAGAATATTCTATGCTGACGACAAAATGACGTACGTCATCGAATAAGACACACAGTTTTATTAGATGGCCAACATCATTTTGTCGTCAGCATAGAATAGTCTAAGCAAAATATTCTATACAATAGTGGAATCTGGAACGGGCCTTAGAAATGATTTATTTTCTATCACACAACATAAATGACAGTCATCAGTGAAAAAGTCACTGACTATCCAGTATTCTAGCCTGGGACCTTGGCATTATTGATTATCCATTATAATGTCTGAAATATTCTGTCCTTTCTTTCTTCTCTTTGGTCTGTCGACTGAATTTGTGAAAAGATGGTTTAAAATAATACTTTTTGTGTATATCATTAATACTTTTCTGATAAATTCAAATTGATCATTTTATCATCATAATGAAACACACTGTCCTCTCCTACTCTATGGCCACTGCATTGTGGATAGAGAGGACAGAATGTACTCTTTAAGATCTGTGGCTGCACCCCAGTACTCCAGTTCTTTTCTTCTTGCTGTGAAGCACTGATTAGGCAGCCATGGGGATACCTATCATAATGCCGGACAGCTTATGATAGTCTCTTGATACTGCTCTCCATAAGTTATTGTTATAAGCATTTTATTTTAAAAAAATGTTATCCCCAAAGCCTAATCAGTTCTTCACAGCAACAACAAAATGGGTGCATTGCACCAAGCTTGAATTCTGCTTTAAGGGACTAGCCTAGATTCCACTTAAAATTAAAAACTTTTTTTGAAATGCTCTAAATAAAGCTTAAAAGTGTAGTTATATCCAAAAAAGTACAATTTACAGAGAAATGGCTTAAATTGAGATAAAAATAATTTAATATATATTAAAAGATAAACAATTTCATCAAAAATAATTAGTTTTATAATTAGTTTTAGTGTAGAAACAAGATATTTATAAGATTTGAAACTACAAACACTGTTTTCACACCATTTTTTGCCAAAAAAATAAAAATAAAAGTTTGTAGAAAATTGCAATTTTCTCCAACATTCCTCAAAATCACAGAAAACTACTATTAGGTTATATTACTAAACATGTTCTATCGATTCATGCACAAAATATGTAGGTAACAAAGTAGTGGGAACAATCAAGGCCAGTCCCTATAAAATCAGCCCTATTTAACTTACGGCAGGAAAACCTTTATGTAGAGGTAACCATGTGCTAAGCCCCAGGACTCCTGCAAATGTCTTCTCCACCGTTAACGCGGTATACATTGCTACAGCGCCCCCCTGGGAGAAGCCACCTATAACAATACGGTCGCTTGGTATACCCAATTTCTCCTCTTCTGCTATGACAGTTAGCACTGCATGAGAGAGGGAGAAAAAACATCAGTTGTGGTTAAGTTAATGTCTAAATATGGAATACAAGTTTAAAAAAAAAAGAAGAAAAAAGATGCCTGAATGAAATAACCAGCGCCCATCTGTAGTCAAAGTAAAAGTTTGTCACCTCTAAAGTAACACTTCTGAACCATTCATTTGTCAACTCTAGAGTACCACTTGCGAACGATTTATTTACCACATTACTATTATTATTATTACCAAGTTCTTATATGGCGCCCTACAAAGAACAGAGCGCCTTACAAAAGAAATTAACAGAGAATAAAAGATTAAAAAAAAATGGAAAAACACAAGCAAATCTACACAGGAAACAAGTGTGTTTTAAGCAGCCGCTTGAACACAGGGATGGATGTTGCCTCTTTCAGATCAATAGAGGAGCACAAACAATGAATGAAGAATAGCCAGCGGTCTTAAAAGATCTGGGAATAGAAAGACGTGTGAGATCTGAAGAGGAACGAAGCCGAGCCCTGTATTCATTCCTTTGAAAGTTCCGATAGAGTATGCATTATTCCATGTTTTGTTATATTGGCACTGGTAACAGATTAAATGTAAAACGCTTAATATCTGGGGTCTTGATCTTTGGGAAAAGAGACATATAAACACCACACAAATTTACAATGAAACCACCACTCTGTACTGTTATCATGATGTAAAGCAATTCTCATCATCAAATATAAATAAATATTTTGTGCCAAGAACTCAAGCAGTCACTTTTGCTGATCAATCTATTTCATGCTATGGTCCAAAGAAATGGAATCATCTTCCGGACTACATCAAGGATGCAAAGACTGTTGATGTATTTAAGAAACTGTTAAGGACTTATATAATTTAATCAAGCGTATGATGTTTAATTTTCCATGTTTCTGTCATTAGCGCCTTTGAACAAAATGTCTTTTTGATTTTGGCCCTATACAAATTTTCTTTGATTGATTGATTAATCAAAGGGTTTCCATTTGATATCAAACCATGAGGCATATAGGGTATGCATGTTATGCAAGTACTTGTATCATTGATTGATTGATTGATATATGCATACCCATATTTAACGCGTCAGAGCAAAAGGTACCATAAGTCGGAGCTACAAGTGTTTGATTAACAAACTGTTAACTCTTTCCAGTCTGACCATTTTTTCCGCTCCAGGCTGAAGGCATTTTACCTCTAAACTGACTTCTAAAGTAAATTCAAATTTTCTATAGAAATATTTTACATAATTCAATGAGACTTCAGTATAGTACACCTGTATGAACTTGGACTCCCATATGGCCAGTTCCATGACTTCTGATACGACCTTTCACATTTTTGGTTATAACTTCAGAACCATATTTCAGACATAGGTAAAAGTATACTTTTTCTACTTCCTTGTGATGAGAGGAACATGTTGGTGTGGTTTTGAACAAAATTTGACCAATTTTGAAATATCACCCCTTGTTTAGGTAGCCATTTTGTTTTATCTTGGATTTCTCAAAATGCTCAATGGTGCGGATTTTGCATCATTCAGTTCTGGAATCTATGGGTCTCAAAGATTAAGAATCAGTCAAGAACAAGTGTGCAGACTCCATTTTGCACTTTTTCTTTTTTCACACAGACTAAAGTCCCCCAGACGCCCCAACTAACACTGAAGTATACTACACTCACTTCCTCTTACCTTCAAAAACACTATCACAGGCAATGTGTACAGTTCATACAGGTGTACTATACTGAAGTCTCATTGAATTCTGCTTCCTTGTGATGAGAGGAACATGTTGGTGTGGTTTTGAACAAAATTTGACAAATTTTGATATATCACCCCTTGTTTTGGTAGCCATTTTGTTTTATCTTGGATTTCTCAAAATGCTCAATGGTGCGGATTTTGCATCATTCAGTTCTGGAATCTATGGGTCTCAAAGACTAAGAATCAGTCAAAAACAATTGTGCAGACTCCATTTTGCAGTCAATCCCAAAATCAAGGTTTTTCTCACAGACTACTTCCTACACCTGAGCTGACAGTATTTAAGGGCGTCCACCGGAGGCCCTACGATAGGAAAGGGTTAAGGATCAATTAATAATCAATATTTGAAGAGAGAATAATAAATTAAAGCTATCATTTAGGTTCCTGGGTGAAATAACAATGGAAGAAAGGCAAGAGGTGATTTAGTTTATTGCCCTCTCTTAAAATATTGATTAGTGATTAATTTTTAAAAGAGTTTGTTAATCAGACACTTGTTGCTCCAACTTAACCCTTTGAACCCTGGCCATTCCACATGTATCTGTACCGCTGACCCGGGTCAACCCGAAAGTTATTACCCCTCATTTTGTAGTAGTCTGAATTGTTCCAATAACCAGCATTCACAAAAGAATACTATTTATGTCGACCAACATGTTCTCCATTTAAGTTGTAGTCTATGGGCGAAGCCATATTTGCTGAAAATTGTGATCAAATATTCGAAAATATAAGGAATTTTCACCTCTGTAGAATAAATAAGATCAACCATGGGTTCAAAGCTTCATTGATGTCTTCCGATATAAATAAGACCATTGAAAATTGTAACTACCCATGCCTGTTGACAGACACATCAAGTTTCTGGCACGTGACCTAAAAGCTGGTAAACCGGCTCATCGGGTATACGGTACATGTACACGTGAGCCGGTATACCGGCTCGTCGGGTTCAAAGGGTTAAGGTGCCATTTGCTGTAACGTGTCACATATTTACTTACACAGTTCAGATGATTTCTTGATTCCTGTCACATCTTCATCATCATCGAACGACAGCGATCTGATATCAAACCATGAAGGCATAACCATACCCATATTTAACGTGACTTTCTGATTCGGCCTGCAAGAGGAAAGAAAGATAATTACATTTGGTTTACATAGGCGTTAAAGCACAATTAGGCCACAACTTTGTGGCAACAATTTTTCTCAGTACAAGTATTATGATGAACCAAAACATGAAACTGTAAAGAACTTGCCGTATCAAGTTTCTAGGGTATGTCATAAAACAAAATTGAGTAGGGGTACTATGCTGTATTTGGTTTGTAAGCCGCTGGACCACAATTAGGCCACAACTTTGTGTGACCGGTCGCAACCTGACCACAGCCTAATTTTCCAAAATGGTGACCGTAGGTTTGATTGTTCACCTCAGGATTATTGTAAAATATTCATTACATGTTTTGAAATTATTTAGAGGTGCATAATCAAGCCTACAGTCGCCATCTTGAAAACTAAGGCTGTGGCCAGGTTGTGATCGGTCGCACAAAGTTGTGGCCTAATTGTGCTCTAGCGCTTTACCAACAACCTCCAGCATAGTACCCCTATTCAACTTGTTGCGGCAAGTTCTTTACAGTTTCATGTTTTGGTTCATCATAACACTTGTGCTGAGAAATTGTGACAAATTATCATCAATTTAATTTTGATTTAACCCTCATCTTTTTTACATCATTTGACACCTCAAAAAATGTCAAGTTGCCACTGTTGCACTCTTAGATCCCTCCTTCAAAGGAGCACCATGTTCTTCTTTAGTTAGTTTAATCTTTCTTTATTCTGGATAAAACTCTTTCAATACATAAGTACTGGTCTCCCAAGAGGTCCAGAAACCATTTATGCCATTTATATACATGTGTTCAATGTGAACAATACATTTTGCTATGAAGAACAATGTAGAAAATGCACAACAATATGACATGGATAAAATAAATGAAATTTACATACATGTATTCAATGCACTTTTAAAGTCACTCAAACTCATGTTCAAAAAGTTTGTGCAAATATCAACAGGAAGACAATTCCACACAGAAGCAGCCCTATACTTAAAAGCCTTATTGCCAGCAGAGTTGTACCATGGAGGCACAATAAGGATGTTACCAAGCTGACTTCTTGTATTTTTGTCATGAGTTGAACGTGTAAAAGTGAAATAAGAAGACATATAACCGGGAGCAACTTCTTGTAAACACTTGAATGCCATAATAATTACATGATTTTTTCCATCTGACAATGAGTTTTTTCCAATTTAGATCTTCCATCATTTTATTAATTGATGTCCTGATATCTGCATGGAGAAGAATCATGCGAGTTTATTTTGCAGAACTTGAAGGCTGTTATGATGCTTTGCATTCAAGTTAAACCAAACAGGACTACAATAATCAAAATGAGGGAGTTATCTGACACATACAAATTAGCCTCACCTCATTGAACTTAACTTGGTTTCCAGAAGTCAAATTATGGTCTGTGGTTCTCACGCGTGCTGGAATCGCCTAACTATAATTAACCCAATTTTCAGAGTGCAACTAGTCCTATTTCCTATCTGAACTTTTTCATCTATACTCTATAAATCTTGAAGTATGCAACAAGCAAACTCTGTTAAACGAGATCCGTAGCAAATCACTTGTATTCTACAACATTGTGAACTGGTAGTTTTATATTGTGGTAGAGACTAGTGATATTGATTAGGATTGATTAAGACCAAATCTCTGCGTATTGATATTTTTTTACATGAATTCTTCATGATTTTGGTATTATTTTTTGGCTAATTTTGTTTCTTACACATGGACAGACATTGAATATAAGTTTGTTTGAATATTCAGCAAGATTTGGGGCAGTGTTATGATTGGAGAAATTTGAAATAATTGGGACTAATTTACTTCCCTGAAAGGTCATATTGGTTCCTGTGCGTTAATCGGCTGCTTGTTGCAAACTTCAAGATTTACAGAGTATAATATGTACTTACGCATTAGGACAGATATATTTTATATGTGGTGTATTCAATGCTTCAAATTGTGAAGCCCAGCCATGTCTGAAAAAGATGCAAAGAAAAAAAAATAATGTCAGAAAACAGGGGTGAGATTTACTGCTTATGGAAATAAAATCAACATTACATGAACAGCTTATACCCAACAGAGTTTTACTTTTTTACATTATCTGATTTTTTAACATGGTATTTTTAATTACAGAATTATAGAAATGTGACAAGGCACAACATTTTTCACAAGTTATTTAAAATATTTATTTTTTGTTAATTAAAAAAGCCATGTGGCTGTTGGTGGGAAACTAATAACATATAATATGTGTCCTATATTTTGAACCAAAGGTCACGTGCCTTAATGCGTTTATCTTTTGATCAGCAACAAAATATGCGCGAGCAGGTGATTATGCATGATTTGATTTGATTCCGTATCTACAAGTGACAAATATAAAAATCTTAAAAATACTATAACCCTAAAGCTCCCAAAGTTTACAAAAAGCTACAAGAGCAAATCACCAAAATCGCCTAAGTCCGAATACGTCATAGACCGGGGTCCCATAGGGGCACGAAATCGCTGCCTAGGCAGCGCCCCTCGGGTGGCTTGGTATAGGTGGACACGGGATTGGGATGCGAGAGGTCCCTGG